>JAMKCH010001152.1:0-39249 GCA_023653785.1 Ophioderma brevispina
ATATTGCTTTAATATAAGTGGATCAAAATGTTGAATCGATTAATGAATAGAAAAGCTGGCCCATCTTCTTTTTATAGGCCACAAATTGATAATGCATAGTTGTATAATATAGTTCTTTCTTGAATGGAAGCCGCGGCTGATTGTTCATAGTCAGTTCTGTCGGCATCACATTAAAACTCTACTGTTCCTGGCTGATTGGCTGTCTTAACGGAAATTCAAAAAATATACAACCATATCATTAACTTGTGGGGACTTGTGAGGGCATAAGGCTTGAAGTCCCCTTAATTAAGCCCATATAAAGGGTAATACACACACGCCCGCGCGCGAGCGATCACGCATGAATATGAATATTCAAACTATCTTAAAAAGTTCTTACTGATGTGTATAATCTGTGCTTAAGATGGTATTTTTTTTCATTTTTGTCCAGAAACCTTCCACTAGCGATCATAATTTCTATGACATCGTGACCGTGGATCTAATTCTAACCAATATGGCCTACTTACTGAGGGTCGTCGGAGGATCTACTGGAATCAAAAGCTGTAGCCTCGGTAAAATATATAGTTCTTTATTCAATTGGGATTTGCATAAGTCACTCCAGGGGCAGAACCATAGACCTTGCAAATGACCTTGCACAACTAGTTCCAGATTTTTTTTTGGGTTCTAGGTAACATTGCTGCTGATTCCAAAATCTTTAGAGGCACTTTTGCATCCTTGACGCATTGTGAGATATGAAGGGGTAATTACCAACAGGGGTTCAATTTTGTAAACATTTCATAGGGGATTATAATGTGCTAGACTTGTTCAGCCTGGTTCTAATTGAGTAAAAAAGGTATAATTTGTTGTTCTAGGACGATCATTTTTAACACAGTAGGTTCAAATGGTTCCAGGTCACCCCCTGTCAACATCTAATTTTTAAAATGCACATAGTTCTAAAGTCTTTCATGCTTTAGTAGTAATGTAAAATACATGTTCTGTATTTGTTTGAACACTGGATATATAATGAAGGTAAATAGTGTTAAAGCCAGGTCTAATAGGGGATCCACTCCGGCGTTGTTACATATCTTGGATCTGATTAACATAAAATAAATGTATATTTCCCTGTTGTAACATCCCAAACGAAGAATTTGGAATCCAATTCGATCGAATAATGTTTTCACCTATGGTGACCTGAATGTTTTGGCCTGTCGGGCAACTAACATAGGTTGTAGATATAGGAAACCTATATCGTTTTTTACTCCTTAGAACCAGATGAACCTGTTTTTGTCTAGACACCTTTTAACCCCGTGTGGAACCATTTACAAAATTTTCCCCTGTTAATTTTACACCCCTTCCCTTTCTCAAAATGCTCAAGAATGACCACATTCAGTCATTAAGATCTGGAATCAACAGACAAGGTTTGCGCATACCCATCAAAACATTTGTGGCAGTCTTTTGTAAGGTCCTATGGGCCTACCGCTGGACTAATAATATTCTATATCAAACGTGTCTATTTGATATTTATATCATGATTTTGCAATGCCGTTACTGGATCTTGGACTTGGATTATCCAACTATTGGTTGCTCTTTCTGCCTGGCTCCACAATGGTGTCGTTTTTGCCAGGCATCAAGTACTTTAAATCATTACATTTTGTAAACATTGTTTTTTTTTAAATCCCACTTTTTAATTTTAAATCATGGTAGTTTTTTTAAGATTGACTTTGTAAAATGAAACTGGTATTTAAATATCTAACTATATCACAACGCAGTATACTGAAATAAGGCCTATGGATGTCATCACTTAAATTGCATAATAGAATGAGCTCTATGAATCCATGGGTGTATTTATGTAAAAAAATCAAGTCATGGTATCAAACGATTTGCTGATTTCATTAAATTTTAAGGGAGATATGGGGTTGGAGGGACTACAAATGAACATTTAAATTTAAAATAAGGAAAAAATTACCTTCTTTGCTTTTTGTTTGACACATCGGAGCTTCCGTTTAAAAGCTATGGTTGAAAATGTTTCGCATCCTACTTGAATTCCTCGTGATATCTTATGTATTGATTGTTCCTTAAGCTGAGATATACACTAACACATGTAGATCTCAAAAAGTGATTATAAGCTTTTGACCTTTTGAATCCGATAAAATGCACTTCTTCAAGCCAACACGGCAGGTTATGTTAGCTGTTTGCGCCAGTAACAAATTATGATCCCAATACAAGGATTTTTCTGCACGAAGGGGTAGTCTGTCTACGTATTGCCACCATATCTTTCCAGTGTATCAAGTCCCTGTGCCTTGTACCATCTGTACTGTACACACATTCCATTGCAGCTAAAGCGAGTGGGTTTGTGGTTTGCTAGTATCTCTTTCACAGCAAGGCAACCCTGTTCACACAATGGTTAAAATAAACACTAATAATAGTGATAAGCTTTAAACTGTTGAACTGTTGATCAGCCTAAATTCAACTGACATGCAACATCATAGGTGGCTTTATACTGCATCTGAAGTCAAGGTTAATATGATTATATGCCATACACTGTTCTATCTCTTTCTATCTTTTTTAAAAAAAAAAACCAATGCTGCAGAATATGTAACATTGTGGCTTGTCACAATTACTGAATGTAAAAATGTGTTGTTTAACAATATTTTATGGTTAAAAAACCTTAAAGATTGTTTTAGTATTATAAGTGGGATGAAATTAGCCTAATTTGAAGCGTAAATGGTTGAAAACGGTTGTATATTGGTCGTGTAGCATTGAGAATATTTAGTGAATTTTGTAAAAGTGTGAATTAACTCACATTACTACATACCAAAGACCACTTCCTGTGTGACATTGCTTGAAAAGCAGATAGCGATGAAACCCTTCATGTGAATTGTCACCAAAGTATTATTACACATGTTGGACTAGTTATCACGCGGATGAAATGTACATGCAAAGTGGTTCACTTTTTTTCTCTCCCAGCCTTGTCTTCCCTTGTGGAGGTCTGGAAATTTTAGAACCAGCAACCAAGGGCCAAAAACAACATTTGATTGGGTCAATGGTGTACCATATGCACGGTGCATTGGCTGTGTGGAATTGACTGGCTGTCTTTATATAACATAATGCTTGAGAGGGGGTCACTGTTATTGCATATAATGCAAGGAGCTGCGTGGACTTGATCTGTCTTAACAGCATGCTTAATCGATATTGGGACAATGAGAAATTATAGGTCGTGATTACTCTATACCACCATTTGCAAAGCACATTAATGAGTGATTACACAAACATTATAGTCTTAAATTTGAACCACAATATTTTAAATGAAAGTCAAGTACATGCAAAGTTTTACAGGGAGATATTAGGAGAAACCAAAAGACAAAAGAATTAGGATGTACTCTCAATTAAAGGTGTTGTTTAAAGATTCACAGCCATCTATGCAAAAACACGCGTACACCTGGAAGCATTATAGGTCACCTTGACAGATTTTAAATATTAATTCACTTACATATATAGGCTAGTAGCAACAAATTTGATGTTCCTCTGGATGTTGAAAATGGAAAATAAATAGGATTTCTATAAATAACAAATACCTTATGGTGATTTCAATTTATTAAAATGAAAAACACAATAATACAGTCCAACCTTGTTTAAATATAATAATAAAATTGATTTCAAATGTTATTGCCATTAAAATTAGCCATAATTTTGTGTTATGTCAAAGTTAAAAATCACCATTTAATTACAACGTTAGGGCCTAAGGTGTACATAGGCCTTCTCATAGCCCTCTATGCAAAACACGAGACACCTGGAGCATATAGTTCACCTTACAGATTAAAATTAAGGCACGTACATATAAGGCTATAGCAAAAATTATCCTGTTTCCTGGAAAAGTTGAAATGGAAAATAATAGGATTTCGAGATAACTATAAAATACCATATGATTTAAAATTTATTGCCAATTAAAATTAGCCATATTTGGGGTATGTGAATGTTAAAAATCACATGAATAATACACCATTAGGTAATATTAGGTGACATAGGACTTCTCCATGATTTGCTATTGATCGGCCTATATCACTTGAGGTCCTTTGCGTGAAGAATGAATTTATTTTGACAAAGACAAAAAGGAGAAAAATGATCGACTAGCTCTATTGTAATGTGCAAGAAAAGAAGCATTGTATGACATATGAAACTGGTATGTGAGATTATTAATGTTAAGTGTGAATAATGAAGCTGGTATTATAAAGATGGGAACAAAACAGGCTTTCGTGCTGGCGAGTTGACTGTCAATCAGGTTTAATATGTAAGTAAAATAACAAGAAACCTTTAAGTTGAGTGTGGAAACAAAAGACTCGATTTGAATAAGCAAGGACTCTTGGCCTAATTATTAAAAGAGAAATTTTTTAAGTTTTAAATCAAATTTAGTTTAATACACGAATAGCATCCCGCCATCAACATGGAATAATTACTATAATTACAAAGTATGGAGGTGCATGACACTAGGCCTAATTACTGTCAGAAGCTAAATTATTTAGGGCAAGAGTGTCCTGTAAGGACTCGTCGTTTATGAATTTGTTCCGATATTGCGGAGAGGAAAATCGGGGAAAATGCAACCATGATTGCAGCAAGGATAGTATTAACTTCCATGAAAGATGAAATAAAAACTAAACAAGCATGGAATATCTCAACTAAAACGTTACAAGCAATTTTATTGACAACTACAGAGGATCTCAATTAAACCTTACAAGTTACTTAATTTAGCAAAGATAACAATATTGCATACAAGGTATATACATCTGTGGAAAAAATGTTTACTTTTGTAGGCTGGTAAGGAAGAAATTTCCATTAAGTAATGTACATTGTTTTTTTTGCCTCCAAATGTGTATGAAGTGCTTCAAATCTATTGGGGAAGGCAGTGTATAGGGCGATTTCACGGGATGGTTATATGTTAATTGGGCCAGACCTGCCTTCATAGAACAACCAAGAGTGCGAGCATACAAAGGAGTCACCTGCAGAAATAGTGGAATTTAAGTGAACCGGTGCAGTATTGTATTTATGCTGCTTGGATGATCTGGAGTGCAAACAAAAGACCATTCAATAAATGCCTTCGATAAAAGGGACCATTATAGGACTCTTGAATGTTCGTACTTTCCACCAGCAAGCATAAAAGGCTGAATCATAAACTATACAGGTAGGAATGATATGCTAAGACACCAATAGACAACCCTGTATGCTTGAGCAGAAAAAATATTGGTCCGACTTCTAACTTTGCAAATACCTCAAATACAGATTAAGCTATAAAAATGTAAGAATAACCAAAAAAATAAAGAAAAGTCGATCATAATACAAAAATATTTATATAGCATGTGAGTAGTACTTGGTAGAGCAATATACAAAAAAGTGGATGTCAAATGAACAATGTGCCTGAACTTTATGGAAATAATACGATCAATGAGACACATTCATAGCCTATATTATGTTTAAGCCGGGTTTATTACTTCACTTAAATTTATTGTTTTTATATACAAAAAAATAATAAAGAGAATTAAATAACAATAAACAGTAAGGCCTATGATTTGCGCTGGAAATTTTCAGCTGGAACGTCAAAATACCTTGGATATAATTTTTATTGGTTGAGACTAAAGTTAGCAGTTAATAGTGGGTGGAGCCGGCCATGTTGGGCGGTACTACACCTGGGGGGGGGGGGCAAGAGGGCATTTATACAGAGCTACCTCATACCTATGACAGACACAAAAGGTATGAGGCCATTCTATAGGGGTTAAGGGTAGCTTAAAGGACTAGGGGCTACGCCAAAAGATTATACAGTGGTCAAAAATTCAAAAGTGGTCCAAGGTTGTTGAATTGCATACCAAAATGTCGTTATGATAATTAGCGATTCAAAAAATTTAAAAATTACTTGTGATTACAGGGTCGCATCTAAACGACAGCAGAAAAATTGGGTTAGGCCAGGTGGTACGCCTTAGGGCCCCTGTTGGGGTTCCCGTTCGACTATGGCCGAAGCCCGGTGGGGGTTGAGGGGGGCGAAGCCCCCCCTGAAAATTTTGGGTTTTATATGCTTTAAATGTCTTCTGAGAGCTATAATTTTGTACGATTTTGTAAAATGTACTTGTCGCACGTGTCCCATTGACCCTTTAAACTATACCTTGAATTTTCAAGTGAACCGAGGGCTCATCTCAACCGACGAAATCAATTATTGGGGGGCCGCGGCCCCCCCTGCCCCCCTCTGGCACTGCCACTGTGAGACCAGTTCCACTGAAATGAAGCATTTTTTAGCATTTGCCACTGGAGAAGCTAAATTTAACCTTGGACCTACAATAACGGTTTTCAACTCCATAAGGGTAAGTCCGAGATAGCACAAACTAACATTTTTTGAATCATGCGAAATACGAACATTTTGGTGTGCGATTCAACAACATTGGACCAATTTTTAATTTTTACCCGGATGTATAATCTTTTGCGAGCCCCTAAATCGCTTAAGCTACCCCTACAGGATGGCCATCATACATTTTTGTGTATGTCTAGTATGATGTAAGCCCTGGTATAAAATGCACGCCCCTCTTGCCCCCCCCCCCCCCCCAGGTGTGTACCAATAACGGCCTACTTCAGATGGTCTGGCTCATCCACTATAACTAGTCTGTTACCGGAGAGGAGCTAAAGACAATACTTAGGCAGAAATGTTAATTTTCTCTTTTTGATCACGTGGAGATCCAGTTTTTACCACTGTGAATCACGCAGGCAAAAGGAACATTAAGAAGTCAAACGGCAAAACTTTGGAATAAGTACTGAAATGTAGTGAATGCAACGTACGACGGAAGTGCTATATATAGATTTTCCCGTTCGGTTTCGCACAATGTTCATACGAATTCAACAATTGAATTAGTCAAATCGTCCCAAAAAATCGAAATGTACATTTGCAACTCGATTTCGCTTTGGTCAAACAACCTTCAACCACTGCCAACTTTGATTTGTACTTTTTCAACTTTTCTCTAAATAATTTTTTATTTCAAATTCGTCGGGTCATACAATTCGTTGTACATGGCCAAACGTTTCGTCATTGTTTCATCCTGGATCATTAAAATCATTCGATTCGTCGTATAGGCCTGCATGGGACGATTTCACGCATGCGTTAAGGCCCTACCCTTTGAAATGGCTCTTAAGAGGATAGGAAGTGACGTTATGGCGGCAATTTGTTAGTGATGTATCACTCAAGATAGGGTGCACTCTAAACTTACACGGATTTGAAATTAAATTCGAAAGTCGTGGTGGGGGTTACGAAATCAAATCAATTAAAAATTGGACGTATACTTATGTTTAAATGTAGTTTTTAATATTTAGCCCATATCAAAGATAAATTTTTATTTTAAAACCGCTTTTATGTTTTAATTGAGGGAAGTAGTCAATATTGGCTCGTCTTAAACCAAAACTGTCTGAATTTTGGTGCCATCAGTTTGGGACAAAAAACAAATAATATTTGTTTTTGTTCGAAACACCTGACGAATTGAAAAAGGACCCAATTGTTGAAACCCAATGACCAAAGTCGTAATCCAACTACCCATTATATAGCCGTTGTTGAGTCGGACTAAAGTCATAACACGGGACGAAATGAATGACCATAGGTTGAAATCGTTGGATCATCCACTATTTGGAATGTCCAAAGACGAATTCGACGTTTGCCAATGTTACATTTTTCGATTTTGTGGGACGAATTGATGAACTAACAATTGTGAATTCGGATGAACATTATGCGACGACACCGAACGGGCAAAAACAATACTACAAATGTGGAATTTACAGTTGTCAATTGAAGTAAAGGGAAAAAGATTACAAATAAAAAAATTGACTCCATTTTTAAATGGAAAGTTGCGATAAGTGTTGCAGATGCTCAAATGTGTGATTTGGACCAAAAAAAAAGTGGTAAATGACGAGAAGGTTTACTTTCTGAAAATGAATCAACCCAAAAAAAAAATGGAATTGATTTTTTTTCGGTATGTGCAATATTTTATATTTAATTTATAATTATTTAGTAACAAAATAAATTTCTTAAAAGTGAAAACTTGGTGGAGGTAAAAAAGGGGGGAGGGGCGGAAAAAGTTGAAATGGAGTGGGAGAAAATGTATATATAAAAAATGTATTTTATACTTTTTTCTTTTTAAAAATGTTGCAAAATACTCAAGTGTTAATGTGATATATATTACGCATCTGGGAGATATTTTTACATTTAGTTATAGGGTTAATTTGTACAGCTCAAAAGAAGGAATGCTGCCTGAATTTTTGGCTATGATCAGATCAGTGGGCTAACCACTGCCAAGCAGCAGCAATTTGGTGAGTTATCTACGGAGTAAATTATTGTTTGCTAAAGACCCAAAAGAGTGCGAAACCAGCAATTGACAGTCTGGTGTACTAAGACCGATTCAAAGCAGGCCATGCTGGTGGACGATTGAGAGTACGCATTCCAGTACTAATACAGTCACATGTCATGATCACTGTTGCAATCGCTAACATGGATCGATGACAGGTGAATGTATTGTATTGTAGTCCTGGAAGATGCATCTTGTCCACCAACATGTCTGGTGGCATTCATATTGAATACGGTCTATTAGAAAACCCAGGTTGAGATGATTTACAAAAAAAAACATTATTGAAAACGTTATACGAAATTGTTATTTTTGTGGAAGTAGTAGGATGGTGTTCAGATAAATAAAAAAGCTCAAACGTGTGGGTAAAATAACATGAAGAATTCCAAACATCTACCACCACCAACAACATAAATGGCGGTCAGTGAAAGATTGGCTGACCATCCAGGATTGGAACCTGACACAAGAGTTTTAACGTTACTCTACCAACTTAGCTAATGGGTCAGATGGAAAGAGCAGTGATATTATACGAGGCATATTCATAGGTCAGTTCAACCCTGTTACTCTATATATCTACATGTAAAATCTTTTTATGTTTGGCTTTCGTTTGGGTTAGTCTTAGGTATAAATAAAAAGATTTTGCTTCGTGTAGAATTGCAAAGTAGAAAATTAAATAGGTTTAGCTTTTGCATAGTAAGCCGCGTTGTACGATTTTTTTACCTTATTCTTTTTACCAATTTATCAGGAAAAAGTGCGTGAATTTTAGGCAATATATTTCATGAAGAAAAGAAAGAAAACCAATTCCGAAATAAATGGTAACATGAAAAAGAAGCTCAGAGTTCCATTATTGTACCCTACTAAATTGTAAGATACGGACAAGTTAAGTAAAGAGGCAAATTCAATGTTATTTAAGGTACTTTTGGACGGGCGATGATTGCCAATTGACTTATCTTAGGTTTCATCTTGACCCCAAAACCACTCTGTAAGTTTCGCGCCGACATTTGCAATCCATTTTGATGCCAGAGCTAAAAAACGTATTTTGTAAGTCCCACATAGATTCCTCGGTAAAATTAAATATTGGACGACCAAATGGGGGGAACATTTTGCCTTGTAACATCCAAACCAAAGATTGCACTGGGTATAATGATAAGAAAATAGTAGCTTGCTTCAGATACAAAATATAACCCACTTCCCGGTAAAATCTGGGGTTCTGGGGACGAGAATATTAGCGATCGGTTCATAGGACCTTTAAGCCTTACTGCCCTTTAAAAAAATATGCAAAATCTGGATTGTGATTTACAGATTTTACGTGTGTTATCTCCGACAGTGTCTTTAACATGTATTTCACTCTCTCTTTCACTCACTCCCTATATCGCACTCACTCATTTTTACTCTTCGCTCTCTCCATAACGTGAACGTCCTTCCCCGTGGCCTCTCTGTGTATGGCTCACCATTTCCGTCCCTCTTACATTCTCATTGCCTTTCTCTCACTGTCTCTCAATATCTATCGCTGTCTGTCTGTCTGGCTGTTTAACTTCCTCTCTGCCCTCTACACCCTCTCCCTCTAATACAGTTACCGTTGTGTTTGGTGATGCTTACGGAGATATGTGTAACTCTTATTAGCTACTTGAGTGTTAGCAGCTGGATATTTTTACGGTTGCGATTGGCAGTCAGCCCCATACCACACTGCAAATATCCAAATATGAAAAGACCTTTAGGTAAGGAATAAAAAGTAGGCGCTTGATTTGTCACAAATCTTGCCAGTATCTATTTCTATTTATTATTTATTTTATTTATTTATTTTTTATTATTATTTGTTTATGTTGTTTATTTTGTTTTGTTTGTTTTTTGTTTGTGGTGCCTGCAGGAGGGGCTTTACAGAAAGTTCCTCGAAAACGTCGAAAAATAGCACTCAGCTACTTTTGGAAGGAATCAGATTGATTGGATTGGTACATTTGTGACCCCACTTTTTTTTCCTGACCCTACTCAGAATTGAGCAGCCTTTTACGATAACGTCAGTATCACATGCACTTTATTCCGCAAAGGCCGCTTAATTCTGAGTCGGGTCAGGAAAAGTGGGGTCAAAAATGTGCCAACACTCCAGATTGTTGGTGTCGATTGCAACTGGTCAATTTAAAATTCCATTGTAGATATACAGGGTGTCCCAAAGGAAGATTATATGAATAATTTTATTTGATATCAAACGAAAAGAATTGAATATTCCTTTGAGGTCCTTTCTAGTACTGCATATGTCACTGTTTTCCATGTGACTATGTCTAGCCCAGAATGAGTCACGCAGCCCCCCCTAATTTCCTACAGTCCCTGTACACGATGTGGTAAAGCGCCCTCTCACGGTGAGTCTCTTGCACTCGCCTTTCCGTAAATTATTTTTGTGTGCTTTGTTTTTCTTTATTTTTCCGTACTGACTGATTGGGCGCCGCATGAATGCATGCGGTCAAACAAATGTGTACTGCTGTCGGGCGGCCTTGTTTTTTGTGTATTTTCTGTGTTAAAGAAAGGGTTCATTGAAAGTTAATCTTGGCACGCGCAATTTAGTTAGTAGGTACAATCTCCTCATTATGATGACCGCATACTACTTTGATTGATTAACACATTATTCTTGCACAGAACTATCCCTAATTTGCGCAAGACGCTCGCCCGCTCGACCAAAGGCTTCGCCTTTGACACACGCCTCCGGCGATTCTGGTTGAGGCGTCTTTGACAAAGACTACTTCCTTCTGTGAATTTAAACACTCGATTCGTGTAATGAAATTATAATGGTAGTTTTCCATAAAACAATGGGCAATTTGGCATAACACGCTAACGTGCAGCGTTTTGGGGAAACAACTAATCCAGTCATGGAGACATCCCCTTCAAGTTGATATATGGGGAAATTAATCCCCAATTGGGTGCAACGAACCAAAATCTGGTGATTTCAGCTCATAGACTATTTTCTTGAAAATCAACATGTCACCTCAATTTCTTTCCCCAAATCAGTGGCCAAGGGTATACATTGACTTAATGAAACAATGGGCTAAAAATGTCAACAATCGGCCTGATATGCGGCAGAGAAAAACGTTTCAGATTCCTTTTCATCGGGAGTGCAGAACCATTGTTAACACCACGCAATTGAAAGCTATTTTAGTGTTTCACCTCCTCGACTAAGATTGAGTAATGTCATTGTCTTATGGTGGGACCCCTTTGCGTTACAACCCAATTTTTGTGATTTATCCTCTTTTCACACTTATTTTACTATGTAGTTTAAACTGATACCAATATACCTAACAGTATATTAGTCCTCAGTTAGAAACTAATACATCTGACACCCATAGAAATATATTTTTGGAAGCTTATGGTTCAAGAAATCCGTTTATACTAGTGTCATGATAGTATACATGGTTGTCACTAAAATAGATAAGGGTGATAATTTGAATACATCAGATTTTGTTCATCAAAAAAAAAAACATTATACTTATTGTATTTTCTCCTGTGGTAAAAAGTCTTAAAACCAAGTACATATAATAACCATGGTACACCGTATGCTTCAATAAAATATTAATTTTATAATATGTTTTTGATGACCCGATGGTAATACTGGGTGCACAAATAAGTATACAAAACTTTTTAAAATTTAAGGCCATGTTCCATTTGGAATATTTTAGAAATGTGAACAGTAGCTACTATTGTCTTGGGAACACTCCGTTAGGACTGGTAGCCATATAAAATGTTACCCAGAGTCATTAATAGGTAGGGTATAGTGTGTGTAAAATACTACACGTCAAAGGTGCATCATACAGAGCAACTTTAAGTTGCACGTGTAGTTGACATTTCTTGAATAAGCCCCAATCAATAAATAATTGTCCAACTTCAATGTTACAGCTTTGTTTACTTTAAAATTAAAGTTTTGAATACATACAGGGTGTCTAAATTGAGATAAATACCGATATATAGTCATGGATGTCAACAGTACAATTAACATTTGAACAGAATAGTGAGGATACTCTATGAGATAACTACTTCAATGGTGTAACTACAGGGGCATTTTCTCACTTTTTTCAGCTATCGTTGACTTGCTCATTACTAATTCTACATTCATATCTCATGTTCTCATCATAAACTGGGACAATGTAACAATGTTAGATCAAAATTTTGAGCACTGTATAGCACCCAATAGTGTTTTCAAGGTTTTATATCTAATTAATTAACCCAATTAACCCAATTATTATTACCATTTTGTGGTAGACCTTTGTAGATTACAATCTATATTAAGGTCCATGGCCCATCGCAAATAGCTACGTCCCAGAACCCCAGATTTTACCGGAAGTGTCAAAATTTTGGTGTCTACAGAAAGATACTATTTTTCTCATTTACCCTGTGAAATCTTGGATAATGATATTTGGTTTGGAAGTTATGGTCGAAAATGTACTCCTTTTGGTCGACCAATATTAATTTTACACAGTACACTATGGGGCTCACAAATCACGTTTTCTAGCTCTTACATCAAAACGGGTTGAAATATCGCCGCGAAACTTTACAGATGGAGTTTTTGGAGTGAAGGAAAATCTATCAAGATGAAACTGATATACTTAAATCGCATTAAATCCTTTAAAGTTGCATTTGTTTACAATTTATTGCACACTAATATCCTTCTGATTTTGTTAATTTTCCGTAATATATGAACGTGGTACTCGTGAGCGGGTCATGACTTTTATCAATCTAATCATTAATTATCGTATTAATTGCAAGGTAATTGCAATTAATTTTCATTTTGCTTCAGAAATTACCAGCATGCACCAGGAAAAGCTTGTATTATGTTAAAAGCAATTCTGTATTAAATTATCACACATTACAATATGTGTCAGAACAATAAATTCCTTTCCCATTGAGTTTGTACAGTACTCCTCCACCGCCACTCCAACAGATTTACCTTCGTTAATATTTTTGAATTTTTTGCTAATTAAACAATTGGTTAATGCGCAAATGCAATACAAATTTAGAAAGTAAGAATAATAAAGCTTTGAATGAGCCCAACTTAAAACAATTGAACACTCATGCCTTGGCGCAGCTTGTGAACCATATAAGAGGAAGATAAAATGTAACGCCACCACCATAGTGAGTTCCCACCATACGACACATGACCTAATTTGTTCTGACATAAAGCGGGAATACCCTGGTTGGTACTTTGTTGTGGCCACTTTGCCTAGACGAACACGAATTCAGCAATTTTACTGCATAAAGTGCATGTGATTTTACTGTACTTTATTCGGTAACTGGGTAAAGTCCAACCCCGAATACTCGTCCTCGATGACAAACTGAATAAATACCGGAATGTTTCATCGTTTATTCGAAAAGGAAGAAACACGAACAAAGTTGTTTGGCAAGTTTTGACCTAACAACTTTTTTGCGAACATTGACGGTCCAACATTCAAAGATTATTTAAAAAACAGATTTTGGAAGTAGTATTACATATAGCATGGACATAATATAAAGAAGGACAACCAACGCGACAACCACCAATTACCTAATTCGATACCCATTCATCTCGACCAAAGCTAAGCACTCGATGTGTTATTCCAATGTGCTACACCGAGACCGTTGTGATCTAATATCTCTTTTGGCGCGGTCGATCTGTGGACTAATGTGTAAAAGCTTCCACAAAACTTTGTAATTGAACGCGGATGTTGTGACCCCTGACTGTAGGGGTTTTTGGAAAGCACAGTACATTCAATTTCCATCTTTTTTTGGCAAGTGTTGTCACCAAAGAGATGAGAATTTTGTTCAGACACTACGAAAACCCCATCAAAATTCGTCATTCCTATGTGGAGCTACGACTGTAGAAACAAGCTTGCATTTTTTGGGTGATTGTGTGACCCGTTTTTGTTAAAAATCTTGTGAAAATATATGAAAATGTTCCTCAATCACTTCTACTCTTGAAAAACGGTGTTATGAAAGTTTCATGTACCTTGGAAACAATGTATAACCTCTGAACTGGCGCCAAGCGCGCCCAACACGTGTAATTGTACCTCGAAACCCACAAAATTGTCATATTTAACTCCGTTTTATGTTGAATTGGCTGTTTGATACCCGATACCATGTCGAACTGATTCCAATTCAGTTTTTCATCTGAAATATGAATGTGATAGTCATACTTTATACCTACTTAACTGTAACATTATAAATTAATTAACCCTCGACTTCCGAACGATGGTGGGGGTGGGTGTTACCGCTCTCTTCTATTCTTTTCGCCCAACCAAACCCGTGTCAAATGATTAATGGTATTACAATTGCCATTTTATGCTCCGTTTCATGCCCCCCTTAAAAACACTACCGGGGTATAGAAAGGTAAGTGATCCCAAGTGATGGATAGGTGTGGCAATCACCCCCCAGTCTTAAATCCCGGGGGGATGGGGATATATCCTCCCAATTTTGATAGGGGGATGGTCAATACGATCATCCCCCCCATGTTGATACCCAATCACGTGTTTTTGACCCAATAACCCTCATATTTTACCATAATAGTTTAAAAATGGTAATTTTCCGCGCGCTTTGTGTGGGCGCATTTTGTCAATTACAATATATTTAATGATTTTAGCTTCTAAATGGCAAAATTTTTAGCGCGTAATGGATCTTTTCAGCAAACCCCATTTCATCCATAAATTCATCAACCCCACCCCCCCCCCAATGTCAAAAAGAATTTACGCCACTGCCCCCCCCCCCCTTTCAGGAGGGAAATACCAACACGCCCAGTACGACACAGAAATATCACAACTTGATTTTAGTGGCATGATAGCAGGTCCCCCTATTTCCTTTGATACCAAAATGAGTACCAACATACTAACATGTCATAATGACGTCATAATATCTCTACAGAATGTAAAAGTGTGTTAAGTTTACAATATTAATTTTGAGCCAGTAAATTTGCAAAATATCAATGTTTCTTCCTATATGCAGTATTTTTAAACTTTATTACCTTATGACGTCATAGTGACGTCATCGTTAGTTTCTACTATTTTGGAACCAATGAAAGATAAAGTTAATAAATTCTAAGCTATACTGTAGGTACCAAATTTATAGGAATTGGATGTTCAATAAAGCAAATTCAAGCGAAGGCCAGACAGCCCTCCTGCTGAGAGGGTGATTATCGCATTATCTTAAGCCGGTAAATAGGGATTTAATAACAAAAGGCGCAACGTGATAGGGTCTTTGAAACTCGGATGAAAATCACCTAAAAATCTCACAAACAGCCAATAAGACTGCTTTTATTATGATCAGCGACCCTTTTTAGCATAAATTACGCTAGTCAAAACACTCAAAAGTAAAAATATGAATTTTATATGATTTTTTAGTCCAAAAAATGGCCAATATCACAAAAATGTCTTGAGTACGGTCAATAAACTGCTTTTTGGAATCTACGCATCATTTTTAACTAAATAAGCCACTCAAACCTGCTGCACCAAAAATTTGATTTAAACCCCTTATCTCCCTAGGTTACTAGACGAATATGCTGGTCTGGATCTGGATTGGTACGTGGCGACGGACTCATGAACAAATCCATGTAAAAGCCACGGGAGAAGACGGAACAAATGTCACTAAGTTGTGCAGTGCTGCTGCTAAATTGTCGCGTTGCCTATAAATAACTGGATTTTAAATGAGCTCATTGAATTGATTGAGGTGATGCTATCTGGTCTGGTTGTCAGCTCAATATAAAGTGGGCCGAACGGATGAAACGAGTACTACGTATTTTTGTAACAATGAGAAGCGTCTCCTCTGAAAAAAAAGTAAAATCGGAATCTTGTTCAGAATAATAGCACCCTTCAAACTGATCCAGCGGAAATTTTAAAGGAACTGCGCAATTTTTATGATAATCTTTATTCTTCCCATTTTATAACGGCATCAAAGCAGGCTGAATGCTCTTTTTAATCAGCTTGATATCCCAGAGCATAGAAGAAAGTAAATTGATTCTGTGTCACAATAAATCTCCTGGTATGGATGGCCTTCCAGTTATTACATAGTTTTTTTTTTAAACTACATCTACTGACTAATTGCTTCCTTGAATTTTTCTTTGTTGAAGGAATTTGTCATCATTACTGCTACTCAAAATGGATTGTGACCCTTTACTGTTAAGATTCTCATCAGTCAATTCTCTATTGACAACTGCGATCAACTATTGCCAGAAGAATTATATAAGAATAATAATAAATGTTGTATATGGGCGCTCTACAGATAACCAGCGCCTTACAACTACTTAAAATACGAAAGTAATATACAATATAACTAGGATGTTTTCAGCAGCCGTTTAATGACACCGGTGGAAGGTACCTCTCTATTCAACAGGAACGTTGGTGAAAACAATGCTCAAGTCTTAAACTTGTTTTTAAGGATCTTATCATGATGATCAAAATGGTTTATGAAAGGGCGTATAATTGTTGTAACATTAAAGTGCAATGAGAGATATTGACTCACCCAAACATTCTTCATAATAGTGATTTCAGATAGATTAGGGACTCAATATATTTCTTACTGTTATTTGACTATCTAAATGTCTTAAAAGAGAAAAAGGGTGATTTTTTGATTTGCTTATATTTCAATTAAAACATAGGCTGAATTTCGTATTGGCTCCTAGACGAAATTAGCAATTCACAAGTTTTGTATCAAAGAAACTTTCTCATCTTAATCCTTTCGTTGGGGATATTTTTGATGCAACGCTTAACCATCGGGGCAACAGAAGTACTTTTGATTTTTTACGCCACCGATTTGTGAAATCGCTCGTTGCAAACCTTTAATACCTCATTGATCGATTAAATATAATGATATAAGGATATCTGTAAGCGCTTGTAGACACTGTCTACCACTTCAGCTAGCCAACGGACAGGAACAGTGTGCGCATGGATATCTGCTTAGTAAGTTTTCTTTAAGCGGCTGATGACTTGTTGTTGAAGTTGCGAGGATAAAAATCAAGAGGTTCCTTCACAGATCCCTGTGGATACTGCAAGGAAGGAATATTAATCTCCGAAAGCTTATCATTACAACAAGCTTGGCACGATTATAAGATCTAATTAAACCATCGTGCACAGTGCCCACAATCCGTACCGACTTTGGTCCGCCCTTCGAAAAGATGGCATGGGTGGGTGGTCAAAACGGCAGAATATAAGAAGCAAAATCAAACTGGTTTCTTGTTCTTGGCTCAACGCCAAAATCAGTTAATTCACTACACATACATGGCTGTTTCAGTTGAATGGAACTGGCTGAATGCTTACAGATAAAGGTAATTTTTTATGCGAGAACTTTCATTTGAATGCGACTGCTTTCTCGAGTATCCATGAAATAAAAATCAAGTTCGCAATGTGCGATAATTTTCAGATCATTAACTTCAGAGCCCTGTTTTTTTGATAAAGCGGTTTCACATGGGCCAACTTATAAATTGATGTTACCATCCCAAACTCAGAGAGTCGTTAATAATTTTGGTGATATAAGGAACAAAGATGTCTCAATCTTTCACTAGGGATGTTGGCATCGGATCCACGTCGCACGTCGATGAATGATTGCATGACAGATCCCAAACACAATCCTCCGTCACTGGTTTCAATTCACCAAAGTTGCTTTCAGCCACATTAACACGTAGCTTTGGCAAACTCATTTTATCCAGCTCGTCAGTTTATTGCATCAACCTGTCCATGTGAAGAATGAGAGCAAATTTATTTGCCAAAGTTCTTGCTCAGGTATGGTCATGCATGGCCCCCGCTGCATTCAAGTAACACAGCTTATTGAACTTCTGAAAAGCTGCTTGTCATTACATACCGAGATTTCATTGCGGTAAACTACAATTGGATTCTTCACATCACTTGTTTGTACATCTTACATTGCTCAAGGAAAAGATCTTGTCAACTTGAAGGTTAGATTTTTTTTATTTTTTTTATTTTTTTTATTTTTTTTATTTTTTTTATTTTTTGTATTCTTATTATTTTGTTGTTTTGGTCTTTTTTTGTGCTGTTTGTCAAGTAGCTCTCAAAATTTTGGGAAAAAAAACAATATCGTTGGTCGATGTGAACTCAATCATTGACAAGACATATTGAATATCACATTTAAGCTGGTCCAATTTTATGTCACGAAGTCTACATAGGCAACATACATAAGTCTGGAACCGTCAATGTGTTCGACAGTTCCAAATCAGCGACAAAAAAGCCAATGTTCAGCCTTAAAAAAGGCTCAAGTGTTGACATTTACTACTATCCATATTATTACAAAAAAAAACAAAATACATCAAACAACCTCAGATATTACTTTCAAGTTTAATAAAGGCGAATCATTATGCATTCCCCAGATTGGACAATTTCAGAAAATGCCGACAACATTGCCGCGAACGAGACCGCTTCTGCTATAGAGTTTTAACAACCCATAGACCCCAATTAATCATTTTAATTCCAGCACAATGTATTATCATCCTGATATAAAAAATTTCCCTAAAGATCACATTTATCTTCTCATTTACTACATTTTTCATAAGTATTTCAAATTGTATTTTGCTGTATTCTGTGATGAACAAATAAATCGTGATTGATGGAAGAATATTGGCATTGATAGCCGGTTTTACGGCATGTTCCCCTAAAGTTATTAAATTTGCATTGCACTTTATACCCGTCGTAAATCGACATAAAATTACCCTGTCAAATAGCTTGTTTTTATTTTGTAAACGTTATTTCTTGTATTGTTCTAGTAAATTGTACATCTGTTTGGACATACATGTCCATATTTTTGACAGAATATGTGCCTAAAAAGACTATTTCATTATGTTGATTGTCGAATTAACGGAAGCTTCCGACATTTCAACGGTAAAACTTTGGCATTAGAATCGACAGGTATACGATATTTTACCGTAAAAATAACAGGTCCCCCTCCATCAACTGAGCAAGCGTTCATATCACCCCTTTTGAATGTTCTCACATGTAACTAATTCTAAATTTTGCCATTAGGGTTAGACGTTGTTGTGTTAAGCCATAGTGAAAGAATTTGGTTCTGTAGAATTTAAAATGTAGCGTAATAGGTTATTGGGTGTATTATAAGTAAAGGCCGACCGATCAGAAGATTTCCTGAGGAGGGCGCCCACAATGTCCAAAAAAATTCGTTGTTTTGCACTGTAACATAATGTTGGCCAATAATAATCACTGTGGACATTGCTAAGCTTAAATCGATTTCCTCATATAGAAAATCACAACTTTGTTATAAATTCCGGATCCGGAATTTTTGTTATACACAGTACCTATGTTACTTTTTAACTAACACATAATGTTTACTGCAACAAAACGAAAAAAATCCTGATTCTCTCAAATTCGGAATTGTGCATTTTAGGTTAGGTTACTATCTTTAGTTCTAGTTTTACTATTTTTTCATTGTACATACAAACAATTAATATTTCGAAATCTCTGAGTCAGACTTTAATAACCGGTGTTCTTTCATTGTGTCTGTCCTGGACCGCGTCTAATTTTCTCGGACACCGAGGGTTCGCACGTTCCTGAAACTTGTTTGGTGGGTGCCCCTTGAACATCCTAATACCGAGTTGAAGGTAAAAACACAAATCTTAAATATTCCGGCAAGGATCCCATGGGGCATCAAGTCAATGGAGGTCAAATGGGGTAAACTTTTGGAGTATCCAGACGAAACATGGTGGGGACGGGGTCGATTTGATGCCGAAATTTCAAAAGTCACATGTTCATCAGGGGTCATTTCAATGTCAAACTGGGACCGCGAACCCTAACGCCGCGGTCCGGAAAGTGTGTAGTATGTGTCAGACTGCGAAAGATATTATCTAGATTAGTACTTGCGCGAGAATTAACGTGATCAGTCCGGTCATTCGAAAGTGTGGTAATGAAACTAATCTCAATATCCTCCGGACAACGAAGGGGTTCTATGGAGGGTTTCGCATCAGAGGGTCCGTTACTAGTTTTTGTTTTGTAATATGTATCGTAATTGGGTCTGAACTATAGAACCTAAAGCGAGAAAATATGAACGTTTTTGTCGGTACTTCGGTTTGTGCGCAGACCCGAAAAGTGAACACGCAATCGCTACGGTCGCTCATGTATTCCCACATAGCCTTTTCGGTATTATCCAGTCTTGAGACTTTTCAACGCTGTTTCATTTACGCCAACTTTTTTTAAATTTAGAAACAGGGTATACGACCCTTACCGGACCGCCGTTTACGAAATCCCGAGGTCATTCACGCCCGGTGGTCGCGAAACCAGGTAATTGCGAACCCGGGGACCGCCTAGTACAAAACCTTTTAAATTGGCATTCTTGTAAATTTAAGAGTAAACTTGCGTCATCGATTGCCAGAGTTTCTCCAAATTTTAGATCCTTTTTTGCAGAAAACACGAACTACTAATACTAGTACTTTAGACTGTGAAAAACATCTAATTATAAACACCTCATAATTGACTTTAATTATTAAACGCAAAACCACCTAACTTATCAGTAATACTGAAATTAATGTTCTCGATCAAAACTTGATTCCAGTAGCATGTTATATTTTTGGCCATGATAGTTCCTCAATTAGCGTCACGTACTGTGACTGTATTCAAAGACTCGTATCATATCAACTAGCATATGATCAATAATCATACCTTTCTTTTTCTCTGAATAGACAATAATTGATACCGTGGTGCTTGTGCTAGATGCAACTAATTAGATTTCAATGTAAGAACGGAAAACTAATATGAAAGTCAAATCCATGCTATCAACTGTCAAACCCTCAGCAATTCACTCCGAGCAGGACGAGTTGTATTATTTGACGGAAAATTTGATCAGAGGTAAGTTCATTATTTTGTTGTAATAGTTGCTATACTTTCGGAACATGTAGCACCTGTAGCTTGTTTGTAGGCCTCTTGAGGCCAATGATACCACGAAGCTCCTATCCGTGAAGTAAGGGGTTTCCCAAACCGCTTCCCCCCTAAAATTCGAGGACAATTTGTTGCATAAGTTTCACTTAAACTGGATTTTGGAAAAATTCCAAACAGTTTTGAAGAGATGAACATTTGCTTTGCCACAAAAGTCGTTGCGTTTCAAAAACAACTTTAATTTGGCATCAACACAACACTTCCCTCCGCTTGTTCCAAAAATTTTGTCGAAAAGTGGCACTTTAACCGTATCACAAAGATTAGTCAAGAAATGACCAATCATTTACAACAACAATTTATTTCCTCGCTTAGCTTCCATTGTGGTCTGAAGTAATTAAGCTTAAAACAGAGACGCATATGCAAACCGATTACAACAAGACAACTAGGGGCAGACAACAACATGAGATGAGATTTGCGTAAGCAACAACCAGTCTGAACTGGTTAAGTCAGGAACGTACACTGGCTCAACGTGTGTGGAATTATCCAGCGAGCATGGGAACCACATCATCAACAAACTCAGGAAATTAGTAAAAGCAGCAGTGTAAACACTACAATGATGCATCAGTGCATATGGAGGAATAGTGACTATTGAGTCTCATTACCTGTTTCTTGCATGCATAAAGAAGCAATATTCAACAAAAAATTACTATTTGATACTGCTGACATCCTCCACTCCCCTAAAATCAAGGACAAGCTTACATCGCAATCTTTATTTTCCTCATATTTACCTTCAGATCGCAATGATATGTAAAATGAAATCGTTTTTGGTCTACCTTTAGACCTTTGAATACGGTAAAGTGCCACTTTTGTCTGACAGCTCATTTTTGGAAAAGGGTGGTTGTTGATGCCAAAGAGTTTTTTTGAAAGCACGACTTTTGTGGCAGGCAATGTTTCCTCTCTTCAAAACCTTTTAACAAATTACAACTCCGTTTCTAAGCGAGTTATTCAACGAAAATGATCCTGAATTTAGGGGGGAACTTATCTTTTGGGAACCGGTTGTTGTATAGACTCTTTAAACCGATCAAATACTTTGTCCAAACTCCTATATTGAACGTTTACAGTATCTATTATTCTTTGAGCTACTATTTGGAACTGGTCCACAATTTCTTCTCAGTGTAATAAGATGTTTGTTATACCATAATTTTCTTTTACATTCTACTCCACCACATGTTGGAGAATTCAGTAACCGTGCACCTTGACTAAAACACATACCACAGCACTTCTTAAACTAGCCCCGTACTAGTTTAAGTTTAGATGCATTTTAGAGGAGTTAAAAAAAAATTGCGTTATAAGTTTAACCCTCACTGGCCCGTATTCTAAAAATGTTGCTTTGCGCGATTTAAGCTAAGCAAACGTTTATCTGTGAGATAACGTATCGCTTAAGTAACGCCTTCCATAAAGGAGTTTAAAGTTAAATTCAATTTTAACTGCAATAAATGCATCTAAATTTAACTATTTACGGGCTAGTTTAGAAGTGGTTTTAATGTGTGTTTCTCAAGTAAACGGTTCAATGCACTGCCTGCCCAATTCGACAGAGGGTAGTACTAGCGCATATATTCTCGACCATTTGTTGGTAATACCCTAAGCTCTGGCGGAAACCAAGATTACACTTTGGGCGCTCAACTTTTGTCAAATTCCTATTTTTGTTAAAAAAACAATATGATATTTGTACACAGCATGTTAGCGTCTTTCAATAACGCCGATGTTACTCGTGCTTAAAGATTTAATTTAAGTAAGTAGATGGTTAAAAATATTTAAATGCGTTTTGCATTAAACCCAATTTTTCAATTACGGCGATTTTAAGCTACATCGCGTTTAGTTAAATAAGTTCTTGAGCTTATTTGGAATAGCGGGCCTCTCTGGAATTAACGGTGCTTGTCCCTATTTGAGTGTATTGTGTCCTCTACTAGCTTGATATGAGAGCCTGGCACTTCACATACGTCCACACTAACCGTGGGAAACAAACTTGCTGTTTGATGGTAGAAAGGCAGCCAATGATAATCTGGATCAAAGAGAGTAAGAGAATGCTTGCATAAGGACATTCGTTACTACATATCGGCGAAGTAACTGATTTCTGTGCAGTTATTATTTTCTAATTATACCTTTCAATACTCTCGGATATGTCAAGTGCAAAGTTGCACATTCTATTGAAAATTAATTAAATGTCACTTCATTCTGCATTGAACGTCGAGCCAAAATCGCACTGTTGATACCAGTAGTCCCGCCGCGGTATGCAGAGGATAAAGCCCTTCTAATCCTGGAAGTAGAAAGCCATTGTTATTACCCATACCGCGGGAAAAATTTCAGGTGCTCGCTACACGGCGATTAGATGAGCCATTTTTTTCATGACGCAAGCCCAAGAGATTGTCCTCTTTCCCTATAAATAAATTTAGGCGCTACTGTTTTTTGCCGTTCAATCACTTTAACCTTGACCGTATATTTCATCATTTTTCCGAAAAGGAAACCACGATGAACAAAAATCATGAAGAATTGTCCGGGGCGACTGTGACCGAACATCTTTGTGCAAAACAAAACTTAAACTTAACAGTAACTCCCCGCGTAACCCCATTTCTATTAAATTCACCATGTTGTTAGGCATAGGTCGCAAGACCCCCTTCCTTTGTATTTTGTCTAATACAATGGTGGTACATTGAATAGAAATAGGTCCAGCAATAAGTTATGGTTCTTGCTTCTGCACAAAGATGTTGTGGTTCCATTATTTCTTTTTTTTCAATATGAAATGAAATATCATTCAAAATTAGTTGAACTCACAGTTGAACCTCAAAGTTTATTTTAATCGCGAACGATGCCAGCTCAATCCAAACTGGGTCGACACTAGTCATATAGAAGTCCAATTGATGAGTATTGCCCTTGAGTTCTCGTCCTTCGTCTACTTAACAATCATACAGAGCATAGGGGGGGGGGGGGGGGGGGGGGGGGGGGGGCTGAATCAATGCAATACCTCCTTTGCGACTGGGGGCTTCTATTGTGAAACGTCTACCCTACACTGGGCGGGGATATGTTTCCTATATACCCCCTGACATCTTTTTTCAATGCTGCATGACCGTAACCATGGCTCTGCGTTCCAAATAACAAGGGGAATCTTAGTGCTTTGTTCGCTAATACCAGGTGATTTAACTTAACGGGCCATTATTTGCTGAGTCAATGCACAGATTGATGTTTTCTTGATCACTGATATTCAGAAAAAAAATTGAGATGGGCATTTTATTCATTTTCATGAAAAGTGCAACCTTTACAAATGCCATTGCTTTAATATAAATTATTTATAATTATAATATTATTATTAGTTATAGGTGGAAAAATGGTTTAAACAAAATGAATCAATTTTTTCTTTGATCCCATGTCCAATATGCATAATTGCAGGCCCTATTCCCATTATACCTGTCTATTATTGATGGCTCGAACCATTAAAACGGCGGTTGTTTTGTTTATATATCTTGGGATGAAATTGATTTTAAGGCTCAATTTCGACTGATATCAAAATCGATACTATTTCCGGGTAAAATCAGGGGGGTCCTAACGACGATCGGAACACGCAAACTTTAAAGATATCACGAGGACATTTCCAGAAAGAGCGCCCCCCTTTTTTTTTTGCATATTTGGAATGCTGGGCAATGTATACATCAGTGAATAAGCCGAAATCTCCGTCTTTATGTAACAGAAGATGATTAGTTATTTCTGTCGTGCACGACAGAAAAATAAAAGCACGGGTTTCTATATGGCCGATTATGATAGCAGACAGTTCAAAACAACGTTAGCGGTTTTCTTTTGTACGTGTTTGACAAATACATCTACTTTGAAACGTTCTCGGTGTGGAACACAACCGATCAGTGCATTTTAAAGGGGCATAATGCATGAAAACATGACATAAAAATCACGTCCCCACGAGTTTGAAACCAATTTGCATGTTACATTCTGGAAAAAACGTAAAACAGGAAGAGTTCCAAGGGGGGTTGGGCAGTTTGATGTGTATTATGCCTTTCCTTAGCGTGATGGGGACAAAACCACGGGCCTTTTAAAACTGTTTTATTTCGATGTCCTCACTGCTATAATTCATACTATAACAAATCCGCACGCATACAAAATAGAATCAAAGGAAAAATGACGAGAAAAATGCACCGAACTTGACAGCGTTTAATGTTAACCATGCTTTGAGAAATTGTCGTTTAATTTTAGTGCGCGTGGCGTTTAAATGCTATTTAACAAAAAACAGTGATTAGCGTTAAACATCGTTGAGAATACGGGCCAAAAGTTTATTTAAACTTTTTGTGCACATTCCCTTTTTATAAGTTTTTTACTTTTTTTAAAAATGTTTACATATTAAAGACACTGTAATAGATTTCGAGTTGATTTTTCTTTAAAATGTTCATTCGCTAAAATTATTTACAAAATTCTCAATGTTTTTACAATTTTTTTCATTACAACAGGGATGGCTAAAAATGATGCTTTCCAAAAGTACTTTTCGCTTCTCTGTAGTCTGGTGGGCAATTGTGCATTGTTATAGACTTGGTCGAGAAGAGATATCGGGCGAGGTGACGCAGTACAACTTCAAGAAAATTATGAGAGAGAGGCCAACATAGTATGCGAGGTTACCCAATACAACTGACAGAAGAATTCCCGCGAGAGGCGACATTGGCGAGAGTAATGGGTACAAACTGGGCAAGAAAATAAGAGAAGAGAGCCCAACACATTCAGGTAACCCATAGAAGATTCCCATAAGAGATGTGAACATTGGGCGAGGTAAGGTGGCAACTGGCAACTAAAATAATGAGAAGAAGCCCAAACACATTCAAGGTAACCCCATACAACTGCAGAAGATTCCCTGTAAGGAGGTGACCTTTGGGGCGAGGTAATGTGGTACCGCCTGGCAAAGAAAATAATGAGAAGAGAGCCCAACACATGCAAGGTAACCCAATACAACTGCAAGAATTCCCTGAAGGAGGTGACATTGGGCCCGAGGGTACTGTGGTACACAAACTGCAAGAAAATTATGAGAAGAGAGCCCAACACATGCAAGGTAACCCAATAGAAGATTCCCTGAAGAGAGGTTACATTGGGCGAGGTAATGTGGTACAACTGCAAGAAGATTCCCTGCAGAGAGTTACATTGGGGAGGTAATGTGTACAACTGCAAAAAATAATGAGAAGAGAGGCCCACACATGCACAGGTACCCAATACACTGAGAAGATTCCCTGAAGAGAGGTGACATTGGGCGAGGTAATGTGGTACATTGCAGAAGATTTTGTCCCTGAGAGAGGTGACATGGGCGAGGTAATGTGTGGTCACAACTGAAGAAAGATTCCTCCTGAAAGAGGTGACATTGGGCGAGGTAATGTGGTACAATTTGCAGACAAATTATGAGAAGAGAGCCCAACACATGCGAGGAACCAATACAACTGCAAGAAGATTCCCTGACGAGAGGCGATACTGGAGACGAAAAGTGATGACGTGCCAGGCCAATTACGAGAAAATAGAGTTTGCTACAGGGAATTCGCCGTCAATCACAGAACTAGCAAGAACATTAAAGAGGAGAGGCGATACCATGCGGGCGACCATTTCCGAAGATCTAGAAGATCGATACTTGGCGAGGTGACGCGTTTCAGCTGTCAAGAAATTTGGAAAAAAGAAGACCGATAAGGTCTCGGAAGCTGCGAATACCAATTAGCATGTGAGGTTGTGGGGAGTTCAAAATTTTTTTGGTCGACCAAATGGGGCACTTTGCTCCTAACTCCAGCAAAACATCCAATTAGCCCTAAGAATTTAATATTTAATTCATTAAATCCTTTCGTAAATTACTACAATACACCAAAATTGTACACAAGGAAAGATGAACATCACAATAAGTCTGTTTCCCTTTGGTATCAAAAGCTAAGAATTCCGGTATTTTTTTTATTACAAAACGACTGGTAAAGAGCCACTACTATTTTGAAATGTGGTTTGTTGCCGACTTGACCTGTCACCAAGTGTCCAGCATACT
Organism: Ophioderma brevispina; assembly: GCA_023653785.1. Classification (NCBI taxonomy): domain Eukaryota; kingdom Metazoa; phylum Echinodermata; class Ophiuroidea; order Amphilepidida; family Ophiodermatidae; genus Ophioderma; species Ophioderma brevispina. The sequence continues at coordinate 27,222 of JAMKCH010001152.1, forward strand.
AACAAACGCATGAAAAAATCACTGTTTGTGTCCGACGAGTTCGCCTGGCGACCCTCGCTTATAAAATGATCCTTAGACTCCAGGAACATCGCAGGGTTTGTTTTGTTCAGAACGTTTTACCGTTGTAAGATAAAATTCGAATACCTATTCCAATATGGCGGTATGAAATGCTAACGACGAGTGTGACGGTTTTTTATCACAGTCTTTTCCACGTTCTAATATTTTTATAATACCCCGGGTATTAATTAGGAGACTTTGACCTTGGTAGTTCCCCGAACAGGGTCCACCAACTCGCTAGTTTTTTTTTTTTTTGTATTGGTAATCAGCGAAATAATCGTGTCCGTGCCGATTGGAAATAAGTTACCGTGGGATACCAGGGACAAAGCTGTAAACTCAGATAACTGGATACCCTCATTTTAATGTTACGCCGTCCGAACGAACAAACTAACGAACCCACTAACTAACAGAGTTTCTGGCGATTTGTAGGAGCTTTGCTTCGCCGCTCCAAACAGGGAAGCCGTTTCCCTCAGCCGGAATTGACAGCCAATGCGAAGTTCAGCTTCTTTTGAATGAAAGCTTTATTTTTAAGTACGTTCTTTTTATACAATTTTTCCTAATTATTTTTATAAAAGGGTACCTTAGAGAGTGGTCAAAATGTAAAAAATTTGTTTTAATTCCATTTTAATTTTAGGAGTGTTTTGTATTGGAAATTGTTTGTAGTAAAGCGCACCCCGTGTAAATGGCTCAGACGCTTTTCAAAATGACGATTTTTATTCAGTTGTTTAACTGATAAGCGGTCCGATCTTTTTTCAGGTCTAAAATCAGTCGTAGCTGATATCTTCACGACCACTTTAAAATACTTTAGTGTCTACAGTTACTTTTTAATATAAGTAAGGTGGTTATTTTCCGATCGCCTTTGGGACCCGCCCCCCCCCCCACCCCCTCCGTTTGCCCGCAAGTAGTATCGATTTTTATCAAATGACAGCCGTATTTTCTTATTTTTCGTCATGAAATTTCACAGGTCCAACTCACTTCCTTGGCAAGATAGAAGCAAAAAACTGTCGTTTTAATGGTTAAAACCATCAATATTAACACGGTAATGGCTGATTGTTTTGGCAATATGCATTATCACTCTGGCCATCAAAATCCGCACGTTTGTTAGTGTTGAGTGTATGGGCAAGTGCCAGCTCTCACAACCAATTAAAAGGGACAATAATGGCATGAAAAAATGACATCATCAAAAGACCCTTACTGAAATCACTTCCACGAGATATTGAACACAATTTGGATGTTTTACTTCTGTAAAAACATACAACAGGAAGAGTTTCGGGGGGGTGTGGCATTTGTGGCAATTTCTGGAACTCGGATGCTGACATACGCCAGCATTTACGCAAAACTTGAAAGGCATGTTGTCATCAGCTCACAGACCTTGCTCTTGTATATGTTCTAATCCCGGCTAATCCATCTTTCACTTCCCAGATGATCAATATCTTACTACAAGCCTACAATTGTGTCGCAACAAACCATGCTCGATAACACGTCAATTCGGTCAGGATTTGAACACCTTGCTTTTCTGTCCAGAAATTGCCAAGAAAACTTGCCACGTCCCCCATGAACTCTTCCTGTTTTTACTGAATGTAAACTCCAAATTGTTTTCAAACTCGTGGACGAGATTGCAGTAAAAGGGGGGGGGGGGCATGTTTCATTATGTACATTTTTTTCATGCCATTATGTCCCTTAGACTGCGATTCCCCCCAAACTTTAATCGGAACAATCACCTTTTAAACCAAGCATTAAATTGTATTAAAATTTTATGTATACTATTCTCATGGTATTATCTACATCATTTTCACAACTGTCGGAAATGTTATTTCGCCAAAGAGATTATTAATCTATAAATAGGGTGGTAACATTTTGGTGGAGCCCCACTTTGCCTGCTCCCATTTTGAATTCAGCAGCCTTGACGGAATAAAGTACAGTATCACGTGCACTTTAATTCCGTCAAGGCTGCTGAATTCGACTGGGAGGGCAGACAAAGTGGGTGCAAAATGTACCAACCCTATAAAATACTCAATTTTATGGGAGTTTCCGTAACCTGACCCATCTGACTTACTTTTTATCTGTCACCTTAAACTTCGGAAACCCTTCACCGGATAAAGCACATGTCTATATTCCGTTAAAGTTTCCGAATTCATAAAGTGTGTCAGAACAAGAGTGTGTCAGATGGGCTTTATTATATCCGTGAAGGGTTTTTCCAGAATTCCATAAGTGGTGTCAGAAAAGTGTGTCATATGGGTCCATGTTACGGCAACTCCCCTATTTGTATGTATCGTTTCCTCCCTGCACAGCGTGATAAGTAAACCAAAGAATTGGAATGATTTTCCGTTTGATTCTTTTCAGGGCAAAAATGGTGGTCCACAGGGAATTTCCGTAACAGTCAGGTTAAAACAAACTATTTATTCACCATTGTTACAAAGTCAATAATCATCGATCACTGCCCTAAGTACTGGGCAACTGGTACATGAAGCCACCAAGGTCAGGTAGCCATGGTCCTACTTATGGCCTGACCGTAAAATTGAGGATGGACACAATTTTTTCTTTCTGCTGAAAATATGATTAAAATTAAATTAAATTAAAAGTTCTATTTCTTGTAGAGGTAGTGTAACTTTTGTATCCTTGAGCGTTTTGAGAAATCCAAGATGGGCGTCGCCATAAATGAATAATTATCTCATTCCACCCTATATTATCAACTATGGAGTTAACAGATTACTATAGAACCCAATGACACAATGAACAAGTGCATAGCACTTGTAACATTGAGTCATTCTAACGTACCAAATTCAAATGGAAGCCAAATCTACTAATTTTAAAATATTCTATATAACAGCAAATACCTGCATAAAAAATAAACTGAAGTACTTAGATTATGTAGTTAGCACAATAAATGTATTTTCTGATACTTTTTAAGTTTGTAACTGACGTCACTCAATATGGCAGGCCAAAAACGGTTACTACTTCAAAAATACTTGACACAAATTCTAAATATTAACGCTTCAAGTATTATTATTGTGTCAATGAACCAATTAGAAATGTACCTAATGATCATAACCCAATGAATACCAAGTAATCGGATAAATAAGTGGTCAAAATTATAAATGAGTGCCATAGTGTGGAAAATGTAATTCCTTGCCCCATCATTCTTTTTATATTCGATTTTGGCGCATTTAAAACGAAATTGAAATGTATGTTGGTACTTTGTTAGGATCAAAAGTTACAACTTATACATGCATTGAACACATTTGATTTCGATTGAAGGCTGTAATACTTATAAATTTGTGGCCAAGTATTTTTTTTGCAGATGTTTCACGTTTGGCTGCCATATTGAAATATTAGAAATAATGTTAATTGTGTCTAGCAACATACCCTAAGTCTTCTCGTCTAATTTTATCGCAGTATTTGCTGTTATATGGCATATTTTAAATTATTGGATTGGCTTCCATTTTGATTGAAGTATGGAACTTAATGTTACAAGTGCCAAGTACTTGTTCATTGGATCCTATATATATCCTAGTATATCCATATTTTTTATAATATAGGTTTGAATAGTAATTATCATTTTGGCGACGCCATCTGGTTTCTCAAAATGCTCAAGGATGCCCAGGTGTCACCCGGAAGATTCTTATTCTACACACCCTAATCTATCAGTTTCAGCAAAAAAAGTGTCCTACTCCACTTTACGGTCACATGAAGGTTCTACCTACCTGACTAACCCTTCACCTTTACGTTTAAAAAATCACCCCTTAAATGCAAAATAAATATGCGCCATAAGTTTCCAATTGCAAGGTCAACATCAAATCTTCATACAACTAGCCTGCATGATATTTTTGTTGAAACCTGAAATAACCTGAATAAAGTAACCTGAATTACATACAAATATTCAAGGCCTTAGGTGAGGTAAATATATAAGGCCAGCCATTTTGAAGAAAATTCCGGTGGCTTTTTTTGGTTTTTTTTTTTTTAATAATGTTATTATTTGCTAATGTTGTCTCAAATTGGTTTTCTTGTTTGAGTAAATAGTGTTCCTATGTATCCTAAAAATTTTGTATAATTTTGCTTTATGAATAAAAATTCAAAAAGCATAGAAACTTAGTGCAAGTTTTTGGATGTCGATGTCAATGTCAATTACGAAAACCAAACTGGGTGCCAGTAAAAAAATAAAATAGCGATGCATCTTATTGGAATGTAACTAAGTATTATAACGAGTCCTGAGTGGTGCGGAAGTTAGTCCTGTGAATTCCTACCCAGTTCAAGCTACCTTACTACAGGGCTTGAAAGATTATTGCCATAAGTAGCTTTTTAATCATTGTCCTGATCATTTGGGTTAGGTTATTAATAAAGCATTTTACTTAAGGAATTAATGGCCAATTTAAATGGTAAAATTCATTCCCACTTCAAACATTTAAAGTAGCAAACATCAAAGAGTGTTCGTTGTGACAACATAATTGTGCTTATTATATTCGACGAAACGACACGAAACAGGCTCAGTGCACCCATTGGATTACTGCTTTATATTCCGTCAGAGTATAAAATGTTTGATAACGGAATAAAGCTTGTCATCCAATGGGCGCACTGAGCCTGGGGTGTCCGTTTCGTTTTGTCCCGAATATAATCCCAAAATTGTAGGAAACAAGAGCTACAAGCTTACTCACGATGTTTTGGGGAGTTATGGTGGTGTATTGTCGGAAAACCTCGACCCAGGAGCGCTCCTGCCTCGCTCCTAGCGCTCCTGCTCGTGTTTTTACTCATTAACGGAATAGAGCGCAAGTGATGATATTGAGCGAGGTTTATTCCGTTATATCATTACTGGAGCGAGGCAGGAGCGAAACCTGGAAGCGATACTGGAGCGAGGTAAGGAACAAACCTGGAGCGATACCTGGAGCGAGGTAGGAACGATCCTGCCTCGCTCCTTGATCGCCCCAGGATCGAGGATTTTCCGACAGATACTACCACCAGAGGGAAGCCTTTGCCCGCCAATCATGCCGACCGGCTGGGCAAATGTGAAAATATCGAGATCATGGCACAAGCCTTAATCGGAACATTGGTCAATCAGTGAAAAGACGCAGAGGAGAATTTGAACAGCATTAAATGTGCGTGTTTCCTCTGGACCCCCCGATTTTACCCGAGTAGTATCAATTTTGATAGCAGATAAAAGCCCGTATTTGTCTCATTGTAGTCATGAAATTGAGCACTCAATATCCCTTTCATTCCAAGATATAAACAAAAAAAACGCCTTTTTTAATGGTTAACCATCATATACACAGTAATTGAATAGGGCTTTGCAATATGCATTATGCTCCTACCATCAAAACCGAAGTTTGTTCTCCCATGTACTTTTTGTATGGGGTATGCGCAAGTGTATATAGTATAAACGATACCTTTCCGGAATCCTTGTGGTTAGACCAAATAACATGATATACTTTTCAGCCATGATTGGGATCAATTTAAAAAATTTGACTCCCTTTTACAAACCTTGTCTTGGCCCCCTCCTTAAGGCATCAATTGCAGCACGTAAGAATCACGTTTTAGGGGTCCCCGTCAGTCTATCAACATATTTAATCACTCAAACGTTAGATGTGTTACAAATGTCTGTTAGCTCGGGTTATATGGGTAACATCAAGCGTGAAGTTATGTACTGGAACCACCAGCAAACTTTGCCAGAACTTCGCAACAAAATAACCACTGCCTTTCCAAGCATCCGACGGACAAGAATAATTCGCAAGTCGATCATTGAACTATTTTAAAGATAATGTCATTAGATTTTCAAAAGCAAGCAAAGCCCAATTTAATTCTGGTCCCAAATGACCTAGTTGTCACTTATCTAATGAAGTCATGCATGTGTTTTTGTACTTGTAACAAGGATGGTCTGTGAACAAAAGGAAATTAAAAAAAACAACAAGGCCATCTTCCTTGAAAAGAACTTTCTTCCAGAACAAATGGAATAAACAATCAAAACTGTCCACCAAAATGTTTAACTACCTAATACTTCAAGAAGCAATTGAAACAACATAACCGTACATCATCAAAACACATGTCAATGGAGGCCAAGTCTGTCCAAGTCTGTCCGAGTGTCATAGAACACAAAAAACTGATTAGAATATGGTATGGTGCCTTGTGTCGTATGCAAGTTGATTACTAAAACGATTGCATTTCCAGAGAAGAGTATTTAAAAAAATAATTGCCATTGAATTTAACTAATGACGCCGTGATAGCTAGTAATTTAGCCATAGGATGGACTGCATACAACATCACGAGTTATTAGAAATTACAAGGAAATTGGAGATCGTGCAGTCACTATTAACACCATAGTAACCAACATTATTCCCGCATGTGTTTGCTTTCACACACTAAATAGGACAAAGATCCTGATACTTTCACTTAACATAAAGAAAAGATGAGGGTGTTTTTGTGTTTTTTTAGAATACAAATTTCTCTAAAGTTTGCACCTGATTGGTTGTAGAATTACCTCAACGAGGAAACGTTTGAAAGGCTTATTGTGTACGTGTGTCCCCAAAAAAAAGCAACCACTTGGTGGCAGGCGCCTAGGATTAGATTTGAACAAAAGCACGTTACTACTTATCCTTTGTTGTAAGGTAGATGGGGGTGGTAGCCAATATATCTGCAATTCAACATTTACTGCCCAAATTTCTTGCAGGACAACTTCTACTGGGTCAAATGACTGCATTTACATTAATTATTACTTAACTGATGATGATAAAAAGTAATTTATTGGTGATAGAATATTTTCAAGACGATATAAAACTATGACAACGGGTAGACCAAAACTGCACGTTATTACATTCTGACAGTAAATTGATAAATGCGTGGGCTGCAATAAGGCTTGTTACTGAATATAATGTTACATTCTCAAATCAACTTTATGAAGTAAAACTTATCATGCTTAGGTTTTCAACACAAACAAAATAACAATATTCAATAAGCATATATTCATTATGTCATTAAATTTTGTTGAAGATAACTCTTTGTGTGCCGTCGCAAAATGTAACCAATCATTTGTTTTCTAATTTTAAGAGGGACGTGATTTCCATAAGTCCATTTATTATGATTTTGTCCAGGCCATTGTGTCCATTTACGTCTTGTTGAGTAGAGCAGGGTAAATGGAGTTTTGTTTTTGTTAATGTCGTGGTTCTATGCTTTTTGTTCTTTATTTTGTTCTTTTGCTTTTTATTACCTACGTAAGCAGTATAGTCATAAACTCTTTTGGAGTCTTTGAAAATAGTCCTTGGGAACAGCCAAATGTGTACTCGTTTATTTCAGGGCACAAGAAACGTTCCCCAATCTAAAGAAAAATGGCAAAAATCTAAATCAGTGTCCTAACCATATTAACCGAAAGTGTCCTTATGACGACAAAAACAACTACGACCATGTGATCATGATTAAGTAAAAAATAGTGACAATTACAGTAATATACTGTAAAAAGGCTTTCAAAAATGAATGTATTATGCGAGTATTTGGAAAATGTGTATTTTTCAGTTAAATTTTACCAGCCCATTATGACTACATTTATAGTGCCGGCTCTCTTATTCAATTTTAAAAATGTCATATCATTTAATATACTAGATTACTTGGTCAATTATACGATATTAGGTACGACGATTGTTACAGTAAAAAATGTAAAACAGTTACAATGGTACAGGCATCCACATTCTGCAAACAAATACGGTACAAATAAAAACTTTACAGGTTACAGGTTTCGCTTTCAAGGTGTGGTTTTACAGCACTTTGTACATTTGCTGGTACACAGTGTAAAAAAGGTCTATGGCGGACAGGTTATAAGTGGGGGTTCATCAGTGCTTTATATTACAACTTTCGCCAAACTCTGTTATAACTCCCCAATACATACGTTTTCTTTTAATGTTCTTTTTTACAGTATACTGTAATTTTTACCGTATTTTGTGGCAGAATGGATGCCCGTTAACACGGTAAAATTCATAATATGTTCAGCGTCTGCTCCCTTTTGTTGGTTTATTTAAAACATAAAATCTATTTTTTTTAATTTTAGTGAAAAAAATTATTATGCATAAAACGTATACGAACTAAAAATCAACAGTCGCTTTGAGCAATAGATCGGTTTCACGGATCACGTATACGAGTAATTGAGCCATCTTCTGTGTGAAGGATTATGGGCGACCGTCGATTATGTTTATAGATTAATCCGAATAATTATTTGGTACTTTTGATTGGGTCTTTACTAATACATTTCTAATCCAACTGATGGACAATAAATTAAATACATCAATACCGCAAATCACTTCGTTGAGCTAGATGGTCTGAGTACAAAATCATATATAACAAGCAAATGGAAATAATAAAGCGATACGAAAGGAAATGTGGGGAATCGTTGCGGTCGCGGCCCGTACCGCGTGGGGGGGGGGGGGGGTGCGGGGGGCAGTCGCCCCCACCAATTCCACAAGAGGGAAAACAAAAGGTCCAACTTTTGCCTTATTTTTTTTATAAAAGGTCGAAAATTAAGAGAAAAAATATGACGAAAAAGTCCACCTTTTGGTTGATGAGAGATGTTCATAAAACGTCTGCCCACTGGTCAATTTTAGGGGGGTTAGGGCCATTTTTTCCCAAAAAAAGGTTCCACTACTTTTTTCGAGAGAACCCGCACAACCCGTTAACAAATCCTTCTACGGCCCCTGTTTGGGTCGTAATAGAAAACTACTCTTCCTGATTATTCATGAGAGTAAATGATTACTGATAATACAGTCATGCAGAAAAAATGTTTGCTAACATAGGTAATCACGCTAATTGCTAATAAGAACCATTTTGTACCACTTTATTCTCCACGGCGTGTCTACTGTTTTCGTGTCTTTAAAAACAAATTACCGTCTTCCAGCACCTTCAATTTGTTTATGGTTTCTTTTGTTCTGCGACAAAGGTCAGTTCTGATATAAGAAGGTTAGTTTCAATTATTATTAAATTCCCAGATTTTATAGACACGTATTCAATAGCACAGCCATGTTGGTGGACAGATAGACGCATTCCAGTACTACATACATTCAATGTCAATGATTCCATGTGCAATCGCTAAAATGGATCGATTGACACCTTAATGTATTGGTCCCGGATGTATGCATCGGTCCACCAACATGCCTGGTGGCTGACGTCATATTGAATACGTATATATCTTTATGCGCTGTGCTCTGCCCTCCATTTGGCTGCCCTAAGACGGACCAAGCTTTGCGATCTCTTTTTTACATTTCAAACCATCGACTTACGAACCATTATTGTCCGTCGGATGCTTGCAAAGGACGGTTTATTTCTGTTTTTTCTGCGCAAGTTCTGGCAAGTTTGATGGTTGGGCTCTGTGCTTATACACGTCAATCTTTATGTTCCCCATAGGGCGATGTCTAGCAGAGTCAAATCCGGGGTTCTCGGCGGCCACTCGACGGGCATGTCCCATAAAAGCTTTTGCAAATGATGGATGACTGTGGCCCATCTTGGAGCCCAGGTAGATACAATTGAAACTAACCTTTTCAATATTCAGAAAACACTAACTTTGGTCGCAAGAAAAAAGAAACCATAAACAATAAGAATTCCTTTGCAATGTCTAAAAGATTACTGAAACAGTAACAATCGTGGATAAAATTTAAAGTCGTACAAATTTTCAATCGGCCATAACTCGGTCAATAGTGTCCTTTGGAAAGATCTTTTCGGTCTTGGAAACCCCAAACGAAATGCACTTTTCAGATGTGTATTAATTGTATGGGTTACTGTTGGCCTTCGTGATATAGAGGGCGCTTTGAGGGTCCTCTGTTTTTTAAAAAACCGGGTACCTTCTTCTACAAGTTATTAGGAAGTTACCTAATAGAAAACATTGGGTTTTGATTAATAACAGGGGTGTCCAGAATGGTTAGTACCCATCGATACCCAAAATGTTTATTTTTGTCCATAGAAAATCAATAACATTAGGTAAGCTGGTTAATATCCCAACTTCATTATACTGTAACATTGCTAAGAATTTTGAATCGTGAAAATCGGACTAACCAAAGTGAAAATACACTCAATTGTGTTAGAGGTGCTGATTTCATCCTTTGCGGCTAAGTGACAAACAAATGTATGTGTTACTTTTACCCTCTTCCTGGCAAGCTTTTTTACAATCTGCTTTAGTCCTTCGGGAATTTCGTTATTTAAACACTCAAAACGTGTGATGGTGGTACCAATAGAGAGCTGTAGTACTCTTTTCCTTCGATACCAAAATGAGTACTAATATGCCCCAGTTCGACGTTCATAAGATGTACATAAACCTGCTAGGACAGTAAAGTCAGGGGTTGCCACACAAGCATAGGCCTATTCTCTTTTGGTACGTTTCTGCAGAGTAAACACACAAAACCCTCTGATGTATATAAAAGCGTGTCTTTTGCCATGCTTTAGAGCCAAAACCAGCTTACAAATCTGATAGTCCTAATATGTTGGTGAAAAATTGAATTTTCGCCTATTGTGAACACTTGTGTTTCTGAAATTGACAATATTTGTTACCTAATGTCTTTATGAGTCACTGTGATGCAATGAAAGGGCATGCTGGTATTATCTGTATCAAGGCGGAAAAAAATGACAATAGCTATATATGGTACCAAATCAAAAGATCAAGTGCTTAATAAGAGATTCCAAAAGAGGATAATCGTGATGCAAAAAAGGCTTGATAACAGATTATTTATATATAAAAAAAGACAAATTAATTTTTTTCACTTTGCCCAAAGAATGAATCAGCACTCTAAACAATTGAGTGTATTTCCACTTTGTTAGTCCGATTTTCACGATGCAAAATTTCTTATGAAAGGTTACAGTATATTGAAGTTGGACATTAAACCAGCTGTTACCTATGTTATTGATTTTCTATGGAAAAACAATCAAAAGCATTTTGGGTATCGATGGGGACTAATCATGCTGGGACACCCTTTAATATCTTTTCCGAAACCAGATTCTAGCACTTGCGGAGTTCCTGAAGGCTCTATTTAGGCCAGTCGTTCTTCTGAAGTATTACCGACATCCCCTTTGTTCTAATATGCTCCATTTTATTCTGTTCGCTTGATGACAAAAGGATACCCTTTCTCCCACGCAAACCCCAAAGGCAATGAACAATTATAAATAATGAACGTATAGTTATTTCTAACTGGTTCAAATTAAAACACTCATTCATTGAATGTTAAAACGGACGGAACTATATTAAAAATACAAATAACCAAAATTGATATACACAAGTAGCACAACCTCTCTCCAAACAAGTCCTAAATACTAAATTCCTATCCATAATCTGATTTGGACTTCTCATAACGACCACATTTCAAAAATCATTTCAAATTATCTCTTAAAACCTTGAAGGTCATAGCGGCTCCAACTAGTTACCTTTATGTTTTCATGATAGGAATTCGTCATTACTTTACTCACCATTATAACACCAGGGACATGAAATATGCCAATATCTCACACATAAAAAACGTTTTTACACTGTGCCTGGGTATTACACAAAATTCTCACTTGGCATTCACCTTAACAAACTGGAGTTTCCGTATCGAACATATCTGACACCCATTTTTCTGACACACTTCTGAATTCGGAAACCTTCAAGGGAATTAAAGCACAGGTTTATTCTATTAAAGAAAAAGATACTTTTTAAAAACAAACATGTTCAAAAAATCTGAATGAATATTGGTGCTGTCAGCCCTTCCAAAGATTCTATTCTTTTTCCCTTCCTTTATCTTTAATACAATGTAGTAGGATGTAACATGTTATTTAGTATTTGTTATTATATATATAAGTACTTTTCATATTGTTTTGTCGCTGGTCTCCTTACTTCCTTCCCCCCCTCCTGTCCTTGAATTTAATGTTATAATGTTAATTAGTTTTTATGTAATATTAGAGAGATCGCTTGCATCTTGCATCGCAGTTTTAACTCGTTCTCCGTCTCTTCGAGATACATGGCTTCAAGTATTACATTATCATA
>JAMKCH010001153.1:0-46521 GCA_023653785.1 Ophioderma brevispina
GAGTTAATTTCTCTTGGAAACTTGTAACCAATTTTGCATTCAGAAATGTACAAATAACTTGAAATGTATGGAAAGCAATTTTTTGGTGTCTTATGGATTCTTATGAAAATAAAATATCTTTGCACTGATTATTGTTTTGAAACAAAAGAAAGGGTTTCTGGTATTGTTTTTGTCTCTTCTATTAAAGTATAATGTAAACCTTAAGGTAAAAGGTGTTGTAACGTGTAGTATTCATGACACGCTACCCAAATTATGATATCATTAGGGTTGTTGAAATTTTGACGCCGTTAAAAATAAATATTTGTTGAATATTCTCTGAATTCCACATTGTGGGTAACACCGGAATAGTGGTGTTAACACCCCAGGGGTGGAGTGATCTTCACAATTAATAAGCGCGGTCGCGTGGTTGATACCGTCCACCATCCCCTGGACACGAGACCTCTGGGGTTGCTAGTTTTGTTACTTACAGGCTAAATAAAAGTAGGGCATTTTGGATAGCCTGTGGAGATATTTAGGTGTTTGGAAAGCAGCCCACGGTCCCCGCTACAATAAATGGAAACCTGAATAGATGCTGATGTTATTTGTTTACATACAATCAATGCACGCGGCAAGCATGAAGCAGGGCGGTTACAACGCAAGAGACTTTTGCGGAAAGCGTGTGAAGATCGTACTCGCGTGGAGTTTGAATAGCTGATCTGAAAGAGCCACGCGCTCTCTTAAGCAGCTTAATTGATAATGCGCTTTTTGCGCAGTAAACAAAATTGTTGTTGCCTGTCAAAAAGTGGTCCCTGTTGACTGGAATTGCTGAGATTACTTGACCTTCACCGCCTGGTGCTGATATGGCGTTTTGTTGCCGGAATCATGTTATAATCTGAAACCAAAACGAAATTTGACACTCAGAATATTTGTATAGAAACAATTTGGTTTCGCTGAGGAATTCATGTGAATGAAATACTTTCTTAGTATTATGCTTTTGAAGTTCTTCCGCAATAGGATTCCTATGGCTTCACAGAAGAACCTATGTAAACCTGTAAGGACGTTTTTATTTTGGTTAGTCATGGGTAGTTATTATGTAAAAATACAAATGGGCCAGTCCTTAGGTCACTTTGTGCGTAAAATGATTATAAAAATTTCAACCAAGAACTTTTGTTTACTTAACCAATCGCCTTACTGGATGCACTATAATGGAATAACCTGACTCTTAGATTGCTTATTGTGTCATGGTGCCAAAATAAAGCTCGGTACGTGTTGTGACGTGACGACAAAAGGTAGTTTTTAGGGTGAACTTAATTTGATGCCACATTAGACAGTTATTTCTCAAAAAATGAGTTGGCCATGTGTTGTGATTATGTAAAGTTGAAGTACTTGCAACAATTTTAAGAGTTGGTACATATTGTACCTCCTCCCATATGGTCCGACAGAGGGTCAACGAACTTTTCATCATTTCACTCAATTTTTTGAAAAGGGAATCAGATGTGTCATTAACTACATTATTTCGATCAGTCATCAAGAAAGAGTTTGTAATTTCTATTAGAGGATAGTAGTGAACAATTCAAGGTGTTACAGCATTGCAAAAATGGCATATCATAAAAAATCAAGATGCGGCCAAAATGGCGGCCAAAATACAATTCAATTGAATTCAATTCAAAGAAAAGAAGAAAACACACATATTTGTTAATGAGGTGACCTAAAGTCATGAAACCTCCTGTATTTAATTATTATTTACAGAGAGAGAGAAAGAGAGGCGCAAGAAATGAAGAGGAGCGAGAGAGAGAGAGAAGAGAGGATAGAGAGATGAGATGAAGAGGGAGAAAAGTTTGATGGCAGTGGCTCCGATTTGGTTGAACTGAAAATAGTCCAAGTCGCAGCATCAGCATATAAAGACAAAAACAGGCAATATTATCAGCATATCTAGATCGTTTATATTTTGGATGGTATCATCTTGATTGCAAGGGTTTGGTCACATGGAATGTGGGCCGGAAGAGGGCCACGGGTTCGAATCCGCCACGGACGTCCAAGTTCTTTAGTTTCTATCCCTTTATCCCTTTCCTCCTCTCCAAAAGTGGGTAGGGTACCCTCCTTTTTTTCAGGTAAGAGGTACCCTTAAGGTACCCTTCCTTTTCAGGTAAGAGGTACCCTAACCCAAAAAAAGATGCGATGACGTCTCCGCACCAAACACTATATGGGTACGAAAAGGATTCAGCTGAAAGTATTTCCAGATGTTCTCATACTTAGGGATCAATGTCATACATCTAAAAACCGCTGTATATGGAAAGCCGCGTATCTGAAAGCCGTTGTCACATGATCCACGAGGAATAGAGTAGATGGTCTATATGGTGCACTAGTTGTTGTTGTAGAGTGTTAGTAGTCTTGAAATACAAGATATTATTCTTCTGAAGAACTCTGTGTATAACATCAGCAGTACCAGATATTACGGTAGCAAACCTGTTTCAATCCATAGAAAACGAATCATTTAATGTAAGCACCTCAGTTTTGCATAGCTTTGCCTAACCTCTATCATGACCATGGTGGAAGCTATCTCGGTATTAAGAATATTTGCGATGAGCAAATGACAAAAATCACCAGAACATGAAATTTTCGAGACAGAGTCACGGCCCAAACACATCTAGCCAGCGTGGTTGGTATTAAATAAGTCATCTATATCTAATTAGGTTGTATTACCGTAGGCCGAAAATAGAAGGCCCTATACGTATGCATTAAAGGCCAACAGGGTGTGTAGAAAATAACTACAGCTGGGAGTTTGATCATTGGTGTTGTGAGGGAAAGCCATGTACAACGTGTTTATTGTTCGAGCTTCAAAGCTTGTTGGACGTGAGTCTCTTTCACATTCATATCCACTGTGCCTCAAACGGAAAACATCGTCAGCTCTTTGGCAACCTGAGGATGAAGATTGCCATAAAGTAATCTCAGTTGAAACATTGAACGACGCATGGACCATTTGGCTGACCACTGGATGATGAGAGTCAAAATTGAGTTATTGGTTGAGAGTGGGTGTCTTTAATTGCGATAGATATTGATGTCAAGTGTGTGACGGTCGGCTTCTCGATCCCGAAATCAAGGAATGCGATATGTCCGTTAACTACTCACGTGTTAATGTGATGACAACAATCCGAAGACTTTTAAGGTGGTCAAAGAAAGATGTTAAATGGTCCAATTTGTAACATAGGTGACGACTTGCACATATGTTTCATTATGCGCGGCGATTGTGCGCAGTTAAGGCCCTTAATCCCTCTTTATATGACAGGACTCCATTTACAGGGGTAGGTCGCTAGTGGGAGAATGGGAGAACCTATGTTAGCCCATCACTTTGGGAGTAAAGGTCCCTTTAAAATCTGAGTAAGCTTGTTGGTCAAAAACAAAATTCCAACATCTCTTTCACATCAGCGATATGGAGAGATTGTCCTATCAGTCGTGGTGAGACTCCATAGTAAAATCAATTGGATCTCCTTCAAGGGACAGATGCGAATAAGGATTCTATAGCGAAGGATACCACATTCCCGAGTCTTTGAGGGGTCCCAAGTGAGCAGTAGATATGAAGGTAGCAAATTATCAATCATCTTTTACAGTGGTTTGTCTGTATTTTTTCGACTGGTAGAGGTTGAAGTGTTTAGGTTAAACTCCTGAGCTAGGCTGTAAGTCGGGTGAGCCAATAGCCGAACCATCGGAAGTAGGGGGACCACTCACTTGTATAGGGGCAAGTCCCATAGAACTTAGGAGCTTGATTATTAGAGTGAACCACCCTCCATGATCTTGACTATCGATAGTCTTGTCGTTTTCGCCTAAAAGCGCCCAATGCCGCGTTGAGGTAATGTGTAAGATGGCGTTTAGGCAGGTGTAACTCGTTACATTGGAGGAGTAGTATGCACCCTGCTATATAAGTTACTTGCTAAGTATAACAGCAACACGTCTTTTGTCTGAAGAGCGAAAATTTGATTAGAGTCGTCCCTTTTAGGTCCTTTTTTAGAAGCCTTTGCAATCAAACGAACAAAATAAAAAATATTTTGGCCTTACGGGCGTTTTTGCCGATTACTCATTCACGATCGATAGCAGCACTAATGTGTTTGGCTAGTTCCTCGGAGGAACAAAAATTAAGTCTGCGTTTCTGCCTCAGACATGTTTTCGTAGTCGCTGTCATCAGTAGGGGGGTCAAGTCTAGCGTTACACATCGAAGGATCATTCTGTTAAACTTTCCAAATCTTGCCAAATTGCCAATCTGCCAGCCTTAGCCTTTGCCATGAACTATTGGCTGTGGCTGGCCAATACTCGGAAGCTGTAAATATAACTGCAAAGCGGAAGGGCCTTCACTTGCACTGAGATGTGTATCTGCCCCTGTGAAAACTAACCTACACTGCCCGCTAAAAGTTTTTTTGGACGCTATGCCGGAGCTACTTTTGATGTTGATAAATTACCCTTATCTATTGCCGTTCAATAATTTCAGTATAGTATTTACATCTAATAGAGGTATATCTTGATGTGGTTGACCTTTGACCACAGTTGCCCCCTAAATGTTTGTACTGTACGTAGGTATATGGTAATTAAAAGTATACTTGTCTAAAATCCTGAAAGTCACTATGAGCAATTTAATGTACCATTTGTTGCTTATGTATTAGACTTATGAAAATTTACGCCATGTTCAAAAGTTTGTGGACCTGTGGTGGGCCATGTTAGCAAGCGTTTTACAATATAAAACAATATTTCTGTATTTAATATGTTTCACATTATATTGCGACTAACATTGAAGCTACTGTTGAAATTTAATAGAGATACTTAACTAACCAGCTATTAGTATATCATTGGAGTTTACTAAAATAAAGTCTGACTCAGAGATTTCGACATGGCTTCTTTAGTTTTGGACGGATGCGTTGCAAATCCGATCTTATGAAATGGCAATGTTGACTGTATGTATTGTAAGTACGTATTATGTATGTATGTGTGTGTGTCTGGACACAAAAAAGGGTAACCATTTTGCATATTTTTTTCCAGATGAGCTAGTAAGAGTACCCAAACTATTGGAGGAGGGCACACTGTTAAAAATTTCCGTAAATTAAGAAAAACAGATTTCCGTAAACATTTACGGAAAAATATGTTTTAGAAAAAACAATAAAATAAAAAACAAAAAACATAAAAAATAGCTTAAAAAATGTTAATTTACGGAAAATATTTCAAAAAATTCTGGCCCCCCCAGGCAATATTTCCCGGACTTTTTTTTGGTTCCGTAATTTTAAATTACGGAAAAATATTCTGTTAAAATACATATTTTTTTCCTAATATGAGACAAATTTCTGTTATAAATTACTGTCAAAGTTCCGTTAATTGACAGAGAAAGAAATTTCTTGTAAATTTACCCTTAAAATGACTGGAAATACTGCTGCCAGAAATTTCCGTAAAGTTACGGACATTTTTTAAACAGTGCACAAGCCCCTACTAAACCGACGGTTGGTAGGCAAAATCCGTTTATTTGAATGGCAGTCCTGGATGTATGTATGTAGGTAATACGTATGTATGTATGTGTGTCTGGACACAAAGGTAAAACACCTTGCCATAAACTATTTTTCCAGATGAGCTAGCGTACCCAAACTTAGCATATAGGGAGGAGCGGGCACAAGCGGACTTACTAACAGTAACCCATTCCCCCGGGTCCTCCCCTGAGTTCTGACAGGGGGTGGGGAAAGTCAAAAATCAAAAAAAGGTCAACCTTTCACAAAAAAAGGTCACATTTTGCCGACATTTGCCATAACTTTGTTTTCCAGATGAGCTAGAGTACCCAAACTTAGATATATTGGAGGAGGGCACAAAGCCCGTAGGAAACAGTATCATTACCCCGGGTCTCCTCCCTGGGTTGACAGGGGGTGGGGAAATGTCAAAAAAGGTCAACATTTTCACAAAATAGGTTCAAAACATTTTGCCATAAATTTTTTTCCAGATGAGTAGAGTACCCAATCTTTTAATATTGTAGGAGGACACACGCCCCTATACATACCATGACATACATTACCCCAGGGATCCTACCCTGGGTCTGACAGGGGGTGGGGAAAGGTCAAAAAAGGTCAACATTCCCAAAAAAGTCATTTTTTTCCTAAATGAGTTGAGAGTAGCCAAACTCAATCTAATTTTAGTCTATAGAGACTGAAAGTGTTCAGACCTATGCCTTTGATAAGATCCTAGGCGACCGGCCTTTACTGCTCGTATGGATTTTGTTGAGGTTGCGGTCCAACAGTCAACTAGCTTCAATTGCCTTCCATGCAAGCAGACTGGCGTATGGACTTTTTTGGTATCCACTTTCTGCATCAAGTATAGGGACAAACATACACAACTGTACACCCATATTATTCAACGCCCCCAGAGCTGCACATACCCTGGGATGAAAAATCAATCCGTCCATATCGCAATTGGCGGTTTTACAGATTTTTGTTAATAATGAAAAATAGTCAACTCGAACTAAGATAGTACCTAAAATGCCACAAATTCCGAATGTGGAGAGATCGGATTTCGTTTTGATGCAGTAAACATTTATGTGTAGTACCTTACACGTTACCATATAGGATACTGTGTGATCCGGCATTGTTAACAAAGTTGTGATTTTCTATATGAAGAAATTCGATTTAAGATTAGCTATTTCACCACAGTGATTCGTATATGGACAAGCATTTGTACATGCAAAATACACGATTTTTTGGACATTGAGGAACGCCCTCCTCAGGAAATCTCTGAGGTCAGCTTTAAGTATAGTATTTCCATGTAAGTAAGGTATACCTAAAATACAAGTATTGACTGGTTGATTTTTGACCCATGATACAACCTAAACGCTATGCATTAAATATAGCAAATATACGTGTTTGGAATCTTGAAGTCATCTGTGAGCAATTGGAGAACCAGGTTGACTTAATATGACTTATTTGAAAATTGACGCCATGTAGAAAGTGCTTTGATCTTTGGCGGCAATATTTGCAATTAGGTACCTGTTTACCAATCTTTAAAAATGTTTACATACATTGTATAACAATGTCGAAAGTTTCAGACTTTTACCCCAAAGTGAGCGATTGTTGAGCTTAACAGCTGTACTAAATAGCCTCATAGTGACAAGCGTTGTTTAAAAACCTGTTTCATTTAGGTTTGTACATTTTTTGTAATCTGGTGCAATGGAGTGGTTAAATATTTAGAATCTAATTTGATGATAAACTCCCCAAACGTTCACATTGTGAACAACCATATAATGGGGCACATTTCCACATGTTGGTATTTCAAAATTAAAGGTGATGCATGAGTATGGGTGATGCCTGAAATATAAGCCTCAATACGAGAGGGTTTCCTATGATCTCCCGGGATGATATCACAGGTATGACCCTAACAAAGTACAAATCTCGATAAGCGAGGGTTGGTCTTTTTCCATCGAAGATGGTTAATTTTTTAAACTCAGAGGTAGTAAAAGCCACACATTTGCAGTTACCCAAGGCATGTTCGGTTTAGGAGCGAAGTCGAAACGACGTTGGCACGTCGAAAACAGGTCGACGGTTTTTTTTTATTAAATTACGTCGAAAATGCAAAATTGAATCGGACGTTTTTAAGAAACGACGTCAATCTGATTTGCATTTTCGACATAAATAGTGTGTAAATTTCTAAAACTGAACTCTCGACCGGGGGGTTCTTTTCCCTCCCTTGGCCTATTGTAATCTGGTCTGGTATCTCTGTCCATGTTATATATATAAATCTAAGCTCCAGGTTTTATTTACCAAAGCTGCTCGGCTGGTTGAAATGAAGGTAAAAGAGCACATGGCTTGAATGCTTCGTAATCTGGGGATGAAGACCGGGGGGGGGGGATCAGTGGCAAGGGTAGGTACTTATTTGCCGCCGATATGGGTCACATTTTAACCCTTACTATAACAATGGGTCATTTCCCCACCCAGGCTTCTATATTGATGGGTCATTTTTTGAGGTCATGACTACTATATAATGGGTCCATTTTCCAATTTTTGGTTCGCAATTTACTTAGCCTTTTATCAAGGTCCTTGATTATGTATTCAATTTGTGTGACTCCGCTCCCCTCTCGACCCGCTCCGCTCGGCCCACGCCTTCGGCGCGCTCGCGGTTGGTGGCTATTACGAAAAATGCGAGGCATCTGTACAAAGACGACAATTTACTATGAAAAAAATGGGTCAATTTTTCTATTTTCGAAACTCACAAATGATGAAAATGTTGTGATTTTCCGACCTGATTTTCGAAACGTTACTAGAAAATGGATGATTTTGCGTAGATACTGGAAAAATGATGCGAAATGTCAAGGGCCAAACTATAGCAATGGGTCGTCGAAAATTTCGAGACCAACTTGAAATGGTCTATTTTTGTACACTTTGGTACTATAAACATGGGTCGATTTTTTACCGGTCGTAAAGGACACCTGTACCGGGAGTGTAAGAACCTTGATGAAAAGATCTCATGTTGATACCGCACCCGGGTACCTACCGCACATATTGATCTATTCTGTGTTTAAAGGTGATGCTCCGTGCTATGTAACTGGATTTTTTTCCTACTCTAAATGAAGCACCACTCCTATGCTTATCGATCCAATAAGGAGCGTTGTCTTGAAACAAATAATGCCGTACAAAGATGGCAGGAACTTTTCACCCATCGTGGGGTTCTGTTGGAGATCAATTCATGTTAATTTAAGGTCATCACCTACCACTGACAAAGTTTTTAAATGTAAAAGTATTGGACAAATTTGGACCGTTAAGCGACTGTAATCGCTTGACGTGTTCAAAGATAATGCTTATCAGAAATGAGACCCCTAGCCACTGAACTTTCCTTATATCGAACGTTTGTCCTTCTGATAAACACGTAGGATAACTACGTCAGAAGAAATTCAAAAACACCAGTACATGTACGAATGTCGATGAGCGTTTGTTATATCAACAGACCAGCCAAATATAAATTCAGTGGGTCACCATTTTAAGGATGTCCACTAACCCCCTGACTAACCCCGACGGACCGAGGCCCGACGGATTTTGAAGTTCAATAATTTATTCCACCCAATATCATGTGTTATTAAGATATGAAATAAGGTTTAAGAGGAGATTTTGTAAGTAAATGAGAGAGAGCCTGTCATTACTAATGCACGTGCGTTCCCCTAAATCGGCATTAAAGGCCGATCAGAGATTTCATGAGGAGGGAGCCCTCAATTTCCAAAAAACATCGTGTTGTTTGTTGCATGTAATAATTGATTGTCCACATACTAATCACTGTGTGAAATTGCTAGCTTAATCGAA
The DNA here is from genome assembly GCA_023653785.1 of Ophioderma brevispina. NCBI lineage: Eukaryota > Metazoa > Echinodermata > Ophiuroidea > Amphilepidida > Ophiodermatidae > Ophioderma > Ophioderma brevispina. Next base: position 9,282 of record JAMKCH010001153.1, read on the forward strand.
TTCCTTTATATAGGAAAATCACAAACTTTGTTATAAAAATCCTGATCCGAAATTTGTTAACACAGTATCCTATGGGACGTAATACTACACATAAATTTTTACTGCATCAAAACGAAAAACCGATTCATCTCAAACATTTCGGAAATTGTGCATTTTTTTTAAAAAAAAGATAAAGTGTTTTATTCTTTATTTTAATATACACAAAAAATATATTTCGCAATCTCTGAGTCAGACTTCTTTAATATGCCTGATTGATTCTCCAAAAGCAGGGGAGGACGCTGATGTTCGATACAAGAGTTGGGATTTGGAGGTTGTCGGCTCCTGTGGAGCTATATGGAAAAAAAATCCTTATCGGCATTAATATGCCTGATTGATTAGGGTCCTACCAGCTACCACACCTATCGACCACGAGGTCCGGGGAAAACAAGGAAAAAAACGTAGGCCCTATCACGGGCCCTATACAACGCACACGAGATACCGCGTCTAAACACAACGTATACCCGACGTTTGGACAGGATCTGGCTCATACCCGCACCAGATTTCTTTCCAAGACATGATTTGTCAGAGGTGATCGCAGGTTTGTCATGAAATTAAAGTATAAGATTCGTTTTATGGGTTGTGACTTTTTGCAGCAAACGGTTTTCACAAAGTTATGACAAAAAAATACCTTCTGGACAGAAAAAGGGCCCGCCGTACCATGAGCCTTTAACACCATAGAATTGTATATAACATATTTACTGGGTATAATATTATATCTATAATATAGATATGTGTGTGTTTTCCGAAATCGTAGAACCGTTGTAGAAGTAATTATCGTAGGCGTACTCATTAATCCGGGAAACAATGGTGAACAATAGGGCAATCGATTCACTTTGACTCTTCACGTAACATTAGTTCACGCTTTATTCCGTTATCGGTCTATGGAGCCCCGGGACGTGGTTCCCGCCGGACTAATCTGCTTTCACAAACGGTACAGAGGGTGATTCCTAGATTGACCAGCGTTTTTTCTACCAGCCCACTGAAGCTTGGATTTTCAGAGACTAGCGAGCCTTTGGATGGAAATGAGGCTAGGAGAACATCTTGGAAACAGGCTGGTGGCTCCGTAAGATACCGTTTCGATTGTTTGAGATTGCAAGTACAGCTTTTCATGCAGTTACCACCTGTCCATACGAATAGATTACGTAATCGAATGGTACACCGCATGTGTGTATGGCGCACATAGCCCTAGCAGCTAGAAAGCCGCCATTCAAACAAACAACCAACCCAACCATGCCGTACCGTGGATGCCAAATAAATCCGACCCCACCCCCGGTATCGGTAACTTTTTTTGAATCGCGAAATTAAATCCTCGCGAAAATGTCGGCTTTCGGCAATTCGCGAAATAAGTACGCGCGAAAATTAGTGTTTTACAGTACAGTGCTATTTTGCCTTTGTCAAGCCTGTGTGTGACATTTCTATATACGTACGAGCGCCCTCCTACTGGTTAATCTTTGAATAACACGGGGGGGCGGGGGTAGGACCCGCTCCTGTTCGTATTTGGGCATTGGGGATTTTCAAACGGTAATTTGTGTAACTGCTACGTGCATTTAATATGGCATTCTCGGTCCCAGTGACATTACAAATCATCTCTAAACCTTTGTTCAAACAATCTTAGTAATATCATACAATAGAAAAACTTATTGGCCTCCAAAATCCGTCAGGGTTCGGATTAACCCCGCTGCACAATAGTGTAATTTCCACACCGATAATTTAGATTGAAATATTTTGTGACCAGGCCTAGTCTTAGTTAAGTCTGTTTGTAAACAGTTCGATATGTAACAGCGCCCTCCTACCGTTTAAGTCTTTGAAAAAGAACTAGCACTCGCGAAGTTGATGCCGTTTTGAAATTTCTGTCCCCTGTTGCTGTTAGGCTTTGGCGATGTCCTACACCCCCCCTGTTTGAATAAGACAAGCACTCTAGGCCATGATACGTTTCGTGATTTAACGATCTTTTCGTGCTGCAGCGCTGGGGATCACTTAACTTCCTTCACTAAAATTTGTTAAAATATTATGTTAGTAAACCAGGAAAGCTGTATCCCAAATGAAAGAGTGCACACTTAGAAAATGAATAAAATGGTCAACCAATTTACTTCCAGAAGTAGTGACCAATATGTACCCTAACCAGCGAACAATAAGCTAATGCTATTCAACAATCAACCTAAAACCACTTCAGATCGTTTCTCAACAGGGTATGCAGGTCCCTTGTTACTGCCAACACTGGTGAAAAGATTTTAAGCTATAGCAGGTGTTATGACTTCCCCTTATGCGCTCTAGTTCTGGTTTCATCACTCAAGACAAGGGCAACATACTCACCTCGCCCATGATTTTTTTAAAAAATCGGGTCGCGAAACAATTTTGTCCCTTATCTTGTACATTGATAGAATATGGTTTTCATTGTTTTAAAGACAATAACTTGCGGTTTAGGTTTATGCACAAAATAGGTCAGCCCTTGCCATGGTCTTTTCTTTTAATGAATTTTCCACTTTCTTTTCGAAAAAAAAATTATTATCATATGGTCAGTTATGAACACGCATAAGAATCTCAAGATTTCTTTATATCGCGAACGAGGAAACAACACGCGCATGCAGCAAAGGACTACATTCGAAAATCTGTTCACTGCATGTACAATACAATGGACCAAAGATGTAATGAATGTGTAAGTGCGTTCCGGACCGATTATTGAATATCATTAGCCCAATTGTCTCTTGGCATGTGAGGTTATGTTCTAGCCATTGTCACTGATTTCTAGAAATTCAATTCAGTTACCTTTTATTAATTTTTCTAAATAATGTGCACCCCTTTCATGTGGAGACAAATCTTTTTCCTGGTTTAAATAATATGTTTTAATTTTATGAAGGGAAATAAGTAATCCCCAGGTCTTGAGCACGAATTAAAAAAAGGCCAATCATTATATTCATGTACCATGCCCACTCGGTTAAACACCACGGCGAGTGCCAAAATCGTGTAAAACGTTTTTTTTCTATGGAGTGTGAACTGCGCACTATGATGAGATTGCGATTTATTGCCGACAAAAACACCGAAATTGATGTCGTTTTCTGTTGCTGTTAGATTGGCTTGTCCTACCCCCGAACATTCTATTCTAGCAGTCAGTAACAAGAATTTTTGAAATGGCGCGACAATTGAATATTCATTCTCCAAATTTCTTCTACGAACAAAGGTTCGCAGAACAAAAATGCTTAAAACGATGTCTTCTTGCCGTATGTAAAAATTGAAGGAATTCATCAGCGGTTTTGAAGGAATCGATCAATCAATCAGGCTGATTTAGTGATTTTTTCCATAGAGCTCCCAGAGGATCCGGTAACCTTCAAAATCCCAACTCTGGGTATCGAACATCGGGCTCCTTCCCCCTGCAAATAACCTTGAAAAAAACACTACAGAATTAATTTGTTAGAGAGATAGGCCATTGCCTTTCACGATGTATAAAATCAACTCGATAGAGTTTCTTCTGAATCAAATGTTTTTTGAAGTTCCTCTACCATAGGAATCCTATGGAAATAACGGGGAACATAATTAAATTCACACTGAGCATGATTCTAATTAAATCGGGATAGGACACACGATCAAGAGAGTGGCGCATAATTTGCATAAAATCTGTAGATCGTCGGTCGTATGGTGCTACGTCGTATGTGGTCATAAGTCACTCTGCATAAATTATTAGGTAGCTTTTCGAAATTAATGGCGCTATCACTATCGAAATCGTCTATGGGCATTTGTACAGTGTCACCCCATCCTGACTCAAGTGATCAGTAGGTGCCACTAGGTGGAGTCCAAACCCTAATTTTGTATACCCTAATTCGCGCATTAAATAGACACTGGCACAATTTGAAAAAATAGTGCGCCCTCAAAGATTTTTAAAAATCGATCTTTTTGCATGGTTGTAAGGCTTTATATACATTAGCCCGCACCCTAAATGATTAAGACCAATCATCTTCCACTTATGGGTAAAAACAGAACGATTTGATAATTTAGCGTCGTCGGCGAGTTAAATTCAGCAGACGACGAAAATGGTGTTTAACCAAGAACACGCACGCCGTCATGCCTGTTCCCACGCTATGCACACGGTTTGATCGGTCTATAACCTTGTGTTTTTTAATATCAATCAGTGAGTACGAGTAAAAATATTCATGTAATATCCACATTTTTGATAAAGTTAGGGAAAACTTAAAAGTTGGGCCTCAATTACCTGGATGTCTTTATCCTCTATCATGTCCCTATCTGTTTTATTAGGGGTCTGTTATTTTGTATGTTTAAAATATACCTCTGTTTCTTCCAATGCTAGACTACATTTGAGAAGGAAATTGAAGAATTTCATATTTTGGAAAATGTGCCAGTGTCGCTTTAAAAGGTCCGTATCATACTCACTGCATAGCATTGCTGCAATGCCGCCTAAACCAAAATCTATTACAACGTTAACTACTTGCCAATCACTTTGCAGTATTGCACACGCATGCAGTACTGCGACGAAGTTAAAATATTTTAACTGGATTGCCGCAAGCTGCACTCAGGGTGGCATATGCCATTTTTTCGCTGCAAACCTTCGCAAGTTTACTGCACCGTACTGCAACCCGTGACCTGGGTCGACCAACAGTAAATCGATTAGGAGTGGCAGCGGAAGGCACGTCGGAGATTCTGGGCCCAAATCATGCTCCACATACACATGACCATCTTTAATTTATCTCATAGGCAGCGAATTCAATATTTGTCTACTTCAATGTTTTTATGATTCCAATCTCCAACTCTAAAATACAAATAAAATCAGAAACTAAATTTTGTTCCTGGAGTGGATTCGAACCCACGACCTTTAGATAACAAGACGAGCGCCCACAGACACACCCGACCACGCAATCCGAGCCGGCAGGAAGGTCCTTCTTTTGGAATCCTTCAATATAAACATTAACGGAATAAAGCGGCACACATAATCATAGATAAATTTCTGTGCCATAATAATGAATAGCGCCCCTTATGAACGAGTTGAAATATATGCCTCCTGGAGCATGATTTCGGGCCAAAAATCTCCAAGAATCCGCACCGGAATTGACTGAACATTGCAGAGTATTGCGCAGGTGTTGGCCAACCATAAACGCAAGTGCTGATGCATGAGGACCCGTTTTTTGGCTAATCGTCAACTTGTTATCTTGCATTATTTTTTTAGTTTTTGCACTTGAAAGAGGAAAAAAAAGAACATTCGCGAAAAGTGAGTCAAGATGCAATTAAAAATCCGCCTTCGCATTAGCATTTTTCTTTAAACAAAAAAACAAACGCATTTCGCATTGCGATTTTACATTTCTTCTTCTGAGACAAACTTAATCGCTAGCTTAAGGCAAATGACAACATGGGACGGCGAGTGAGTGTGGATCACGTAATACTCACTTACAAACCCGTGTTTTATTTTACTTAACCTTAACGTACAAAGTGGTTTCAATTTAGTTTAAAGTATCTCACACGATACGTCTCATCATCAGGCTTAAAAAAAGTATCTAAGTTTACAGCTATGGGTGAAAACGTGATAAAGGTCAATTGAACCTTTGATTGATCATTGTACAAGGGCCAAATTTTTCAAAAGGTTTCAATCTTGACAAAATTGGAGTCAATTGTTATGTATGAACATTGCAATCTAAAAATGTACAGTTTATACATTTTAGATCGTACCTTTGGTATTCTTTAATTTTTTTAGGAGAGAATAGCAGCCCCAATACTAAACAAAACAAGCAAATTTGACAAAGGTTACCTTTACACCGAATTTTAAACCAGATAGATATCTTTGCAACGCGTTGCATGGATCTATTTTTGAAATACGGTCACAAAAATTCATGATTTTGATCGGCTAGCGGACACCGCAACGTGCCAGTCCCGAAAGGTCGCAACGAGTTGCTACTTCTCACAACGCGTTGCCGGCAATCGTTATGATATGGCTGGTGGCTCTCTCGCAACGCGATGTAAAGGTCGCAAAGCGTTGTGAACACCGCAATGCGTTTTGAATCTTTTGTGGTGTGGCCGAACCACAACGCGTTGTGAAATTTCGCCAACGATTGAGGCAAACCGTTATTGGCCTTCTATGGCTTGTGATAAACGTGCAATTCATTCATCAAGGTTCAAGCAGGCGGGTGACAATGTGTACAAATGCCCATAGCGAGTCGGCAGGCAATTAGTAATGCAGTGCGATGAATCTTGAAAGAAAAGCCAAAATGTTAATCACCGCGGTTGAAAACTTATCTAATATCACACCTTAACGGAGAGTGGAAATGCATATTAGGCATATATCGTAATTTTACATAAAACACTTTTTTTCAAAAAAACTAAATTTTGATGGCCTTCTTTAATCCATTTAGAAAAAATTACTTTCAACATGTTTAAAAAATAAAATTTTAGCTTTTCTTTTCAGGATTAATGATATTGCCCTAGCAATAAGCGCCACCATGTACCGAGAAGTAACCGATTATTTTATGCAGTATGACGTTATCGGGAATACGTAGCGGGAACATCGCCACGTACGACCGGCGATCCATAAGAACGGATTTCATGCAGATCAGTGCAGTATGCCTTCCACTCGTGATCGATGTTTCCTATCACGATTATTAGGATCCATGTTCAAGGCAGGGAACAGATTTCAGTAGTATCAAGACTGGTCAGTAATAATACCCCAGCGAAGGCTCAACGGTACGGACGTGTTTTCGCTCTGACTCCCGAGGTCATCGATCCATGACGATGATCACATCTTATTTATAGCAACGCAGCTTTATACGAAGCGCGGCGGATTATATTTTCCTTGATTGTCCTGATATTTCTCACCTTGACTGGGAATTCGTTTTGATTATAATATGGAGAAACGTGTATGACTGTCGTATGAAGAAGTCTGGTGGACTTTGTTCAAGGAGACTTAATGCATGCCGTGAAATGTAAATAACGCTGCCGGCTGTTAAACTATCTATCAACAAGGACATGCATGCTGCAGACAAAAAAAAAAAAAAAAAAAATCGTCCGAACTTAACGATCATTGAAAGGACTATGAACCTGTGAAATCGAGCACGCCACCATTCAAGAACAGAACTATGACAACATCAAAACTATGATCCAAATGCTGCAAGAATGACTATCCAGAGTGCTTTGGCCTCCAGTTTTGCCAATAGGATCAGACCCAAACAGCTATCGCTAACGCAGTGGTTGTCTATTGCCAAGTGACGTAAAGGAAACTTGTGCGTAAACGTGAACTTTCTTTTCCTCCATCTCAACAATCCTTGCTGACCCAGTTGAACCCCTTGAGACCTACACCTGGTCCCGCTTCCCTGGTTGTGCCCGTTACCAGTCCTGTACCCGCGGCTCCTATCACAAATTAGTGAGCGCATGCAGAATCCCGTGTACTGATGAATGCCAGAATCATCAACAATGGAAGGTGGCAAAACGATTGATTGTTTTGGGTGTCCCTGCTCTTTCACACCGTTCCTGTGTCGGAATCCGAGCGGCAGCTAAACCAGTTTCTTGGATTTGTCCTACATGCACTGCAAAACATTCCCCCAAGCTGATTAATGATCCTTATGAATCACTGTAATCAGATCTACAAAGATAAAATACAGAGCTGAAAACAACTGTACAAGACCAAGCTGAATCTCTCACATACTTGCAAAAACCACCGTATCCCCGACCTGTCGGCCAAACTCCTGGCTAACCCTGCTCCAGAACCACGGCCCATACCCGCCAGATCCCCGAAACCACCCCGCTCAGCCATGATCTTCCCTCTCCAAGCACGGCCAATGATTGCCGTAAATCCGCGGATTACTCACAATCAACCTAACACTAACGCTACCGCTTAGCAAATGTCATACTAATCGGGATAGTATGCTGAGAGACTTTCATGAACGCCGCTGCAAAGACACTAAAAAGAGTTGATTTGCGGTGCGGAAATGTCGCAAGACACCCAAAGTAAGGAAACAAGAGTTGAAAACTTTGAACTGTAATTTTACATGTAGCAACAACGACTGTGTGTCTATAACCAACAAAGACAGCAGAAGAACATACAACGAGATGGATTGAGGACATACAATAGGAACTCCACCTACACGGCGATTGTTGTTTCATCGTCGGTCTGCCCGCGTGTCGATGATGATTGCAGTCATCAAACGAGTGGACAATATGAATGCACATATACATCAACTGGCTATGGAACAGGGTGCATATGTGTCGATAAGACAGTACTTTAGCCTTCAAGACAAGTCAGCAGACGTGTCTCTCCTCTTCTTACCAGCGTGGCCGGGTCCACTTAATAGGAAATGCCACCAGGCTTTTGCGACAAAAATTCAACTACGCGCAACCCAATCAGCAAGCCTAAGAAGAGCCCGGTCATGACGATAGAACTTCCCCCAGATCCCCGCCCATATGATGATCTTGGCAACCCGCGTCGCCGCCGCGCGACTCAACCGCCACAAACGGTCGCTGCCAATGACCGGTCAACATGGCCGCGTTCCATCGCAAGCAGAACAGGCTGGTGTTTCTTCTGGTGGTGTAACAAATCAATGTGTGTCGCCAAGAACTGCTTCCATGGTAGACATATCACGTGTACATTTGCCATCAGCGTAGTACATAAGCCAATAATAAATTCTATCTATCTACCATCCAGTTGCTGATTATCACAGTCCACACTAGGGTACGGAGAACTGGCCATTTGCTTCCGGCACCCAGAGAATGAAGGAGTAAAGTAAAATGAGCACCATCACATCCCTCGACTAAATGGAGTGTAATGTTGCCTCTAACCTGGGGGGCGGTCTCACTCAAGAATGGCCGAGGACATGAACATTTTGTGGAGGCTCTGTAGTAGTGAGGCAGTGAAGTAACGAACTGGATGTTTCAAATAATTATTTGATGTTTCTGTCTGTTGTTAATAACCTGTATTCACTACCAATGGTCCTAAGGTTAATATGTAATCATGACTCAAATGCTAGACTATTATGTCACATTCTACTTTAATAAAAGGTTGTTGGGGAAAAGAGAAACGCGTCGTGGCAAAACAACAATAACAAAGTCCGTGTAAAATTGCTTTTCAAACAATGTAAATCTATTAGACAAAGGGATTACGAATGGCAAAGCTACGCATGACGCAAACCTGATGTTTTGGGTGTTGGCTGAGACTTTTTGTTTGAAAAGCGAAGATGATGTCACATTAACGGCTAAAATGTGTTTGTAAAAATAGAGTCAGAAGGGTGGGGGTGGTTTGGCTTTCTTGTTTCCGATCATATCATTTATTATTGATGATAATCTTTGTAATTCCAAAGTCCCGACGAGTCTGAGAGGTTTGTGGATCAAAATCAAAGTGGCATGAGTTATTAAACCTGGCAGTGCGTATTTTTCCGTTTCAAGGTACCGACCCAGACTTATTTAGTGATTATAACAACCATTGCTGGCAGATATCATTCAAATTGAAATTACGGTAGGATTCTGATTCCTCACATTCTTATTATAGGTGATTTTATATAAATTGGTGATAATATTTTTGGGTGGGGACTCTGTTAGAAATAGCAATGGCGAACATCCTTTTGATTTCGCCGATGTCTCGTTAATTATAATAATTGTACCACCCGCAAATCAAGGGGTAAATGACATTGTTTAGACAACTCACATTCCCCCGTGCATTGATTCTTTTCTATCGGCTGACAAACTGAAAAGTGTATCAGAGAAATGATTGTCGATGTGAGCGCAAGTTCACATTGTACGATCACAATGTTCTGTTACTAGCTTGAATTCATTTTGGACAAGGAGCAAGTGATGCACAACCATCTGTAATAAGACACCTGGAATATCTCAAAAGATCAAGACTGTCAGTATATCAAAAAGGCCATTTCAATCATATTTCAGTACTGAACCCGGATGCCTGTAAATGAAGCAATTCCTCTCTGCACATTGAAAGATAAACTTCTGTCGGTTGCTTCAGATGTTATTGGTTTCCAGAGAAAATTCTAAGAATCAAAAACATTGGTGGGGGGCATTCCTCTTGATGAAGCAATAAAGGACAGGAAACAGGCTTGTAGGTAACATCGTAAGTGGGTCTAACGCAGAAGCTCAAACAATGAGAGGGGCGACGCATTATGGGCGGATATAAAATTAAGAACAAATCGTGTACGGACCCTATTCACGGAAAAGATTTCTCAATGAGTTTGAAAATAAGTGTGAATGATGGCAAATGCAGCGGCCACCTCTTTTGTCGATTTTTGGGAAGGAGGCCTTGAGTTCTAAAAGAAGGATTATCCCTTGTTTCAATAAGCTCCTAATTCAGACAAACACGTTCCGAAGAACTAAAAATGACAAACAAGTATGCACTATTGGCATACCTGTTGAAAATGGACATGCATTGAATGAGATTAATCACCTAACGTTAAAATTCTATCGCTAAAATTAGAAGGGTTACTATGTGGACTTAATATAGGGTAATCATGGTAACATTTAAATTATGTGATATTCTATAGATGTGTTTAAAAGCGCGAAATCGCTGATGCTAAAAATAATAAGTCACCAGGGCCCGACATGATTACGAACGAGCTCTCAAAATGGTGGTATTGGTTTTGCAACACTTCAATTCTAAACTTTTCAATAGGCTTCTGACTTTCGAAGTAACGCCAGCTGAGTGGAATCGGGGTATAATTGTTCCGACTATAAAGGGTACCCAAAACGATTTTGGAGTATGAATTATATGGGTGGGGCATCACTCTGACGTCATGTGTTTCCGAAAATTTTTAACCGTATTATTTCAAATTGTATATCCACCGGTTGTCGAGAATAATAACATTCTTTCAGAGATTCAGGGAGGTTTTAGAAGACCACAGATGCAGATCATATTTTCACATTTGAAAAGCCATTGCTTCCTTAGGTTAGCTGAGAAGAAACCCCGTATATGGCCTTCCATTATTTCAGAAAGGCTTTCGACACTGTTTGTTTGAAGGGAGGGTCTTTTATCTGTCTGTCGCATGGAATGTTGGTATCAGTGTAATTTTTGGAATATTTTGGATAGTCTATATAACAAATGTCCAATGTAATGTAACTTTTGTGATATGTTACTGATTAGTTTGATATCGAGAAGCGTCAAACAAGTTGTGTTTTGTCTCCAATTTTAATTTGCCTTTATATAAATGAATTTTCTAAATGCTTGATCAGCAGGATGTAGTGTTCGTATTTTCGGGATGGTAATAATTAATCCTTCTGGGCCGATGACGTTGTTCTTATTGCTGAAAGCGCTAATGATTTACAGCGTATGCTCTAGATCGCATACAAATTCTCAGCAAAAATGGAGACTAACTTCACCACGACAAATCCCTATGTCCTTATTACCGGGGAAAGGTTAATAATACCTAATTGGAAGCTTGGCATAAACACATACTGAGTGGACACGTATAGAATATCTTGGCGTTCAGATCAAACGTAATTTATCTGATCACGCCCATTATCAGAGGTCCATTAAAAAGGTCCCGTCTTATTGGTTACATCAAATCAGTTATTGATGGTCAAGAGGACTTTAATAGAGTCTACTACGTACGGCGAATATTTTTGTGAGTCTTTTGGTCACTCCCGTCTATCAATTACGCATGCGCGGTCTCATCTTATAGTGATAATGATTATAGGTCCTCTTGACAAACTTCAACTACACATGGCCCGGGTCATTCTAAAAGCCCTCGCGCAATACGCCAGCTGCTGCACTTCTTGGGGACCTAGGCGTTGGATGATTTTAGAAAGTAGCATGACAATACTAAGATAATATCTCTTCCCGTTACTTACCATGGACGTCGGTAGATGGGCCCAAGCTGTTATCTAAATATGGATGGGTTTATAGGATTCCTATAGCTCTCTAGTCACCATACTTTTTAATTTCTGTGATTAATCTTTTTATCAAAGGTTGTTTTCCCATATTTTTTTATCGATTTATTCCCCTCAATTGCCGTAATTTTCCTTCAGCTATTCCCGTTATATATAGCTGCAAGTAATTTAATAGTTTATTTTGTGTGTGTTCGACGTTGTCTCGTCTGTATGTATGTCTGACTCTTTAAATGTGTTCCGACTCTTCGTTTTATACCATCCCGTTTGACAGCACGTTAAACTCTCCACTCCTCGGCAGTGATACGCAATGTAATATTGACCACAACCTTTTCTTATGATTGTTTCCTATTTTGACAATTCCAGTTTTTAATTCATCCACTTTTGAACAAATCCGTTATCATTTAATACATAATAATAGCCGGAGTCTAAATAAGAATGGTAATTCAATTACTGACTATTTTAAACGCACTCAACCACCGCTTTGAATATTTTATGGTTTTCCTGAATCCTGGTTTCAATTATAGTTCCGAAGAGCCAATCTTGTCGACCTTCCTGGTTACAACGCGGAAAATTGTATACGTCCGACAGAAAGGTGGAGGGCCCTCATTATTTTATTAATACAAATATTAAGTATATTCTGAGAACTGACCTCAAATTAGAATGAACTGGACTGTGCTCGATATTGATTGAATAACCCAGCAACAAAAAACCATCATAGGTATTATATACCAGAATATGTTTCTTTTGATGACTTTTATACTCACTTGACAAAACATTGATCAACGGTCATCAAATGAGAAAAAGCACTGCCTACATCGGGCGACTTCATCTTGATCTCTTGAAATGTGATAGTAGGCCAGAAAAAAAGGTCAAAGTCAAAACTTCATCACTTGATTTATTCCACAATGTCTTCCCTTGTATTGATAGGACCTACTAAAAAATCATTACTTGACAACATTTTCTCTAATGATATCTTACTACAGGTTATCAATGGTGTCATCATTATACCGCCTTATCTATCAGACACTAACTTTCCGATATTTTTCGTTCCCTCCAGTATCACCTACAATCAAAAACCAAATCTCATCCTCATTTTATCGAACACAGGCAATACAACCAATAACATAAAGGGTCTCAGAATGCTCCTCCTCCATAGTTACGGGGATTTCGTTTCGCACAACAATGACGAGTCCCGAAACTGCTTACAACAAATTTATTGATAATTCACCAATCTCCTCAATATCCATTGCCCTATTGTTAAGACTAGATTATCAAAGCGTAATACAACCCCGCAATTCATCCTTGGATCACGAAAGGTCTAATTAATCAATCCCCAAACTAAAATAAATTATTAGAAAGCCTTTGTACACAAACCAAATGAGGTTAAAATCGTATCACTTCACTAATATAGAACTTACCTTCACCAATTACTCGATCCTCTCAACAAAGCACACATTTCCTTTCCTCGAAATTGATCTCCTAACATAATATGAAAAAAAATGGGGAACCTTCACAACCTTCTTGGAGGAATACACGCAAAAACTTCCCGAATCTTTTCTCTTGTACAAAGATGGGTAAGAAGTAATTGACCCTGCTGCTATTTGCCTCCCATTTCAATACGTTTTCACGAATATTGGATCTTCTCTTCCGATAAAATACCACACCACCTGATCCTAAATTTTCACCCCCTGTTAAGCCTATCAGACACAACAACGTAGTGTTTTTCTTTACCCAACTTCATTGATGAATATATAAACTTTATGAAATTAAAAAACAAGCACAACCACCGGCCATGATGGTATCAGCTCCTACTATCCTTCAGGCTGTGCTACTTAAATAAATTCAATTCTTGTACATATTTTCCAATCGTTTCCTTTCAACCGGTGTTGTTCCTTCAAAGCCTAAATCGCTAGGTCATTCCTGTATTCAAAGCCGGCGACTCCCATTTTATTTAACAACTATATGCCTATTTCTATACTCTGCCAACTCTTTTAGAAGATCTTGGAAAGATTATGTATAACAAATTTTTAATTTTATTTTCCAAGCATAACATTCTTTGTTCACCGTTTGGTTTCGCCCCAATAGAACCACCCGACATGCCAATAAATGACTTCTACACCAAAGTATCAGAGGACCTGGATAACAACTTTATTTCAATCGGTATCTCGTTCTTGATTTAAGCAAGGATTTCGATACATTAAAAACCCTCCATCCTTATAAATAATTACGCCTTTATGGCATAAGGGGTCTTGCAAATCATTGGATATCCCATTACTTATCTGATAGAACACAATTTTTGTAATATAATGGTAAATCCTCCTCGGCCCTCCTAACATCATCTGTGGTTACCGCAAGGCTCCATATTAGGTCCACTTCTCTTCTTATTGTACATCCATATCTTCCTCTTTGTTCCAAGCCTTCCTCACTATATAATTATTTGCGATGACACGAACATTCCTTTTTCACACGAAGACCTCGATACACTCGAAACCACGGTTAATAATGAACTTTCCATTATTTCCACTTGGTTCAACTAATAAGCTGTCATCTAAATATAGCTAAAACAATTTCATATCTTCAAAAACAAACTAGTACAAATGCCGATACTAATCTAAAAATACAAATCCGACAATACAACATCGGTGATGTCAACCCACCAGTTTCTTGGCGTACTATTGATATCAACCTTTCGTGGCACTCCACCACTCCACTGCCCACAGTCGGTCAAAATATGTCTAATAAATGGCATCATCCTCAAAGTCGTTTCTTAATCTTCCCCTAATTCCTCTTCGTACCCTAATACATACCTTTATTCTCCCTTCTAAATTATTGTGCATTTGTCTGGGCAGACAAAAAGAATACACATCTCAACTCTCTATTTCCCTTTTAACAAAAAAGGGCATTCGCACATGTACTAATTCCTTAGGCGCTGGCACACACAGACCCATTATTCCATTCAATGAACATTTAAAACTTTTCTGATATTTTATCCTTTCCTTTTCTCCCAACTCTGTACTTTCATGTAACAAAGTCCATCACAATTTACTAACTCTTCAGCCTACTTAACCCAGTTTCTTCAAAGAAATTATCAGATCCATTCCGTACACACTCGCAATGCTTCGACCATTCATATAACCCTCCAAACCCAAACTACAGAGAAGACCATTAAAACCCAAGGCGCACTTTTTTGGAACGGCTGGATGTGCACTTTAAAAATATCCCCTCACTCTCATCATTTAAAACGCTTCAAACGGTTTCTTCTCAGTTCATAACCATGTAGATTGAGTTGTGTTGTGATGCTTTTTTATGTAATATAATTTTTTTTATTTTTTTTATTTTTTTTATTTTTTGCTTTTTTTAAGTTTTTTATTATTTTTGTGTCTGTCTGTCTTTGTTGTTCCCATGTCTGCAACTTTTTATTTGCTTATGCCTGATATCGAGCTACCAAGTATTATTCTCATTTCGCTTGATAATAAGGGTCAAAACCATTTCCATTCTCCCTCAAAATTTACTTTGTTCTACAGTCCATGTTAATATCAATACCATGCCATTATTTTTTTTTCCTTTTTTCTCCTGATGAGGCATGCGTTACACGCTTTGCGTTTTGCAGTGTCCCCTCGTCCAGTAAACATTTATTTATGTACAAATAAAATATCTATATTATTTGGTTATTTCATTATATATTAATCATGTTCTATTGTCCAGTAACCTGTATATACATATTGTTATGGACGAATAATAGATATGAAATATTTTTTATTTAATAAGCTATGTTTATGTTTTAAATTGATTCAATTATAGCCGGAATGCTTCAATCAATCAATCAAATTCTTACAGACAAAGGTATGGGTTAACATGTTTTTCATGCAGACACAAACGAATGAACCGATGGGTGGTACTTTCAACAGTCCAACAATCACACCGTATTAATACTTGGTATGATGGTGCTTGTAAGAAATCCTCTCCTGGAGTGATTACATTTGTTCATAAGAAAATAATCCCCCACTAGAAAATACCTCCTTACTAGTCCGGATTTTTCCTTGGTCGCAGCTTTAAAATTTAAGGCGCGCTCCAATGTACTTCCTCTTCATAGAAAATTAAGTTCTTGGACAGCTAATTTATCAGGTATACTTCTGCCCAATTGTTACGATGGTGTGGAGGATA
Source organism: Ophioderma brevispina (assembly GCA_023653785.1). Taxonomy (NCBI): domain Eukaryota; kingdom Metazoa; phylum Echinodermata; class Ophiuroidea; order Amphilepidida; family Ophiodermatidae; genus Ophioderma; species Ophioderma brevispina. Next base: position 25,299 of record JAMKCH010001153.1, read on the forward strand.
TGCTTCATTTTATGTTTAATTAAAAGCCTCGGGGTGCCTGTAATTACAATCTTGGAATCCTTAAGCAAAACCTGTTGATGCCCATTTGCCCTCCGTTTGGGACTTTTTCAACTCTGTTATCCATACACTCAACTCAAGATTACATTGGGTAGTAATGTGTCGGATTTTATGCCCTTTATTCCTAGGGATCATCTTTATCTCCTTGAATGATATATTTATAAATTTTTGTAAGTCCGTATTGAAACTAACTCGCATGGTCAACTAGATCCGTATCAGATGTAACTGTTTATGTAGTCCCTCTGCACTGCATTTATTACAAATATAGCCAAAGAGTCATTTTTTAATCATGCCCAATTGTGATTTGCTTTCTGTACCTCGGGCGCCAATCCCACCGAGATGGTTAGTGCAATCATTTGAGGTTTGCACTCCATATTGCTGGTTTACCCTTACCTTTCTAGTCAGGTAGATTGACGACTTACGCGTTGTATTTGCTGCATCCACGGGTGGTGATTTTCTTGGGACGCACAGGCCATTGTACTCCTTTGTATATATTTTTGTATCAAATTGCCTTTATTCAATTTCTAATTGTATGTTGATGCACCACCGGTTAGGTGAGTGCCCTGTTTGAAGTGTTATCCAATAAAATAAATAAATAATAATATGCCTGCGCTCTCTTGATCGAGTGACCTATCCCGAGTTACTTAGGATCCTTGTCCCTACTTTTAAAACTTTGTAATGTTCTCCTTTTATGCCATAGGATACCTATGACAGGAGAACATTCAAAAATCAATATTAGCCCCCGAGAGCTCGGTAAGAGCCTCGTCAGACAACCTGAGTTCAGTCAATGTAAGCGTACTACACTGTAATATATTTATTCTGTGGTGTCAAAAACATCTCAATAAGATGGGAGGGGGATGGAGGTCGTGAGCTCCTCTGGCGAGCTCTTATGGCAGACAGTCCAAAGTCGGCAGATTTTACTCCAATTGTGCTAATCGATTCCTCCAATTATATTAAAAAGACAATATAGCAGGCGGTGACGGCCAAGCTTCATTCATATGCGCACAAAACTGCCGCACGAGTAATTGGACGAGCCTGAACAGTGACCGAAAATTGAGTCACTGTGCGGCGTTTATAAAAGATCAGTGAGTAGCAAGTGGGAATTCCCGTACGGGCCAAGGCGATCTAAATTGCATTGCTTTAGGCGGTGGTGCATAATCGTGTCTGACAACAACATCATCAAACTTTTTTAAAGACCGGACATGAGAGAGGCTACGACAAGTCAACGAATGATTCCACGGTGGATGCGTACACTAGGCCAGTGCATTAGGCTACTAGGTACATGGTCCGCAGCCCGTTGCAGCTATCAATAGCGATGGCCCTGCGAATCTGAACAGAGGTCAAGCCAGCCTCGTTCAAAAGGGATACCGTTTGTAACGGCTATTCATACCAAAAATGCTTACACTGGAGTTGGATCTTAACTCCAACGGATTTTGAGTGGAAAAATATTGATATTAAACATATTTTCGACTTTAGATATTTGTCAAGTTTTTGTGATTACGTGCTATAAACCTATGGGAACGGCAAAACTGAGGCTATCGTGGCCGGCCCACCATGACAATATTAGCCACATTTTTTAAGAGCGCCCCCAATTTTTCAAAAAATGAGATTTTTACCGGGTTGCCATTGGCTAATGGTAGTAAAACGATACCGGTGAATGGTTTTTGTTAAGCTCGAAATGTCTGTGGTCACAAACAGAAGGATTTTGTAATTAGAAAATTATTATCGGGGATCCCGATAATAATTCAACGGCTGCTGGTCAAACGGCTTTCAATGTGAAATAGGGACGGGAAATAGCGCCCTGTAAGTGTCTACGCTCCTCCATTGGTTGTTTTAGGGTTCGGGCAAGTCAAGTTAGAGCTGGCACTATTTCATCACGGACGGACATAAACGTTATAGCATTTCAGCTCTGCCGTTAAAGTCCAATTGGGAGCCAAATTCTAATTGCCCAAAATCTTTATTTATGATAAATACGCATTTTTTTCGCAGGTATAGTTTCCAGACAATTACCAATGTAACTGTGCCAAGTATCAACTTTTGAAAATTGGCGGAGCGCTCTTCAAAAAATGTGCCATTTTTGCTTTAAGGTATTTTTTCGGTCGTTATTTATTTCTTTATTTTGGACATTACACTTTGACAATGAGTGGCATCAACCAAAAGGTGGTTCGTCCCGAACAATACATATGAAAGAAAACCTAAAACATAAAAACCAAAAGCAAAGCAATTGATGATCAACGCCGATGGTGATGACACCTATGAATTTTGGACATGATCTCTGTACAATGGATTGAAAGTGGCTTCGTAATTGAGGCACTGACCGGCCCTATCATATATCGGTTCATCTCATAGAAATCAAATCCCTCGGCAATATTTAGGTACAGACTCCACCCTCCAAAAAAGAGGAAAACACTTACAATCAAACTATTTTAAACAATGTAAATTGTGCATTTTTCTGAGATATTTTGATTTTATTTTTTAGACCAGATCCTAGGCCTAAATCCTCGTTTGTTTCCATCCAATTTGATGCACCCTAACCATGACCTTTATACACCGACGATATTGTCAATTGAACACAAAGGATTACATACCATTACGGTGTCGTGGAGTGCCTTGGGGGGTTCAGGAGTTACCTTACTAACGGCTCAACTAATCAGTCTATGTACACTCCATCGCATCATAAATCAAAACTATTACAGTTGGCGTCACTCAAAGGCTCCAATCCGTGGAAAAAACTTCTCATATTGAAATGGAATGAAATCACACAAACCATTAGCTAAAAAGTGTAAAAAATAATCTACATTTGCAGATGACAAAAAACAGGGGGAGAGATGGATAAACTCTAACCATTAATGCACTTTTGAACAACATGAATCATGAACTCGCAAAAATCACTGGTTTCGGGCTAACAAACTTTCTCTCAATGTTTCAAAAAGTAACTACATGCTTTTCTCTACACACAACACCAGCACAATCAAACATAACAATAGATAACCATACAATCTCTCGCAGGTACACGCAACCACAACAATTTCTTAGCATTACAATCGACGACAAACTAACATGGAACGAACACATCAACTCTGTCACTACCAAGCGCTCACGCAATTGTACAATCTACAAGTTAAACACCACTTCAGACTACACCCTAAAATCACTTTACAACACACGTTCTCCCATACCTTAGCTACTGTAACATCATTTGGGCCTCCAACTGTCATTCACAGCTCACCAAACTAAACATTACATCACACAGAAATGGGCCATTCGCAATATCCCCACTCACTCCTAGACCTCACCCTTTGCCATTCATTCACCTCACTGAAACACTTAAATTAGAGCACCTCAACCACTTCAAACAGCGCTCTTCATGTTGACTATCACAAACAATCATTTACCTCCGAACTTTCAGGAATTACTTTACCTCGAAACAGACAAATTCACAGCTATAACACACCAAGACAAGCGACAAACTTCATCTTCCCCTCCCAATGCAAAATCTACCTCTGAAAAGCACTTTATTCAGTATCACGGCGCAAAACTTTGGAATGATCTCCCAGAATCCATCACAACAATTACAACAAAATACTTTCAAAGCTCAACTGAAAAAACATTTCATCAACCAGTACATTCTTATTAAATTACTCCCCAATTCCTTATTTTCTCTCCTCACTTTATTCTTCACTCATTTCTATCTTCACTCCTTACTTTTTTTTTCTTCACCTCTACCTCTTCAACCCCTGCTTCCTCATGATGCTTTAGTATTACATACCTCAGCAAGATGTTTTGAAAGTCTTGTCTTGTTCAATTCCCGTATCCTGTACTCCCGTTAGTGTATGTTTAGGTTATATTGTTGTTTATTTCTTGTTATGTATATTTACCTATGGAATATATTATATCATCCCTTACTTGTGTCATTATTGTAATATTATTGTAATATTGAGTATATTTTATGGATTACAGGGCCAGTAATAACTATAACCCTATCAGGTTGTCCATTACTGGTCCTAGCATATCATTCCGCACCTGCTCATCTTAGTACAGTTTATAATTGATACTTTATTTATTTGTAGGTATTAATTATACAATCTCTGTATTATCCTTTTTGTACGTACTATAGGTTATGCTGAATAAAGGAAATCTTGAATTTTGAATACCACTGTGCCAGCTTTCCTTGAAAGGGTGTTCAAGAACTAAAGGTATAGACCAGTTAACAGCAATGTTTGTAAACATGTTAGGGCCTGGTATCTTGAAACTAGGTCTGCCTGCTGTTACACACTGGGCAATTGTATCTGTTAGCGTTTTAATACTATGGGCCATAACGATTGGCAGGCATGGATGGCAGTCAACAAAAGAACGTGACGTAGGATGGTTAACTGGTTCTATAAGGTGTGTCTCATCTGTTTTCAAATAAAAGAATTTGCAGAGATCAGCGTCTGAACATCACATGCACCATCACGGATGCAGTCCCCATGATACGGCTGAAGTGGTTTGGACATGTCGTCAGGATGCCGGTGTGAAAAAGCAGATATAGTCCGGCGGGAGCCACAGTCCGGGGATCTCCATAGACGATAACGGAATAGGAACGCGTGAAACTAATGTTGCGTAAAGAGTCAAAGGAATCGGAATGCCCTATGTTCACCATTGTTCCCGGACTATGAGTACGCGGACAATGATTACTTCTACACCGGTGTGGAAAGTAATCATGGTCCGGAAGGTATCATAGTCCGGGCTCCATAGACGAACCAACAGAATAATAAAAGTGTGAAACTAATGTTTGCGTTGCAAAGTCAACTGAATCGATTGACATATCGTTCACCATTGTTACCGGACGTGAGTACGGAGGACTATATCTCCTGCCACAACGGAACACAGATTATCATACCAAGCCTCATACGAAAGACTTCAACAAGCGTATAGGAAGGAGCCCGGTCGCCACCAGCAAGATGGAAGGAACAGATCCCCAAGGACACACGGCTTTTGGACCTCCAAAATGCCGAATCTATTGCAAGGGCAGACCAGAATGGAGGAGATTTACTCATGAAAAAGAGCAAAGGGACACCCGGCTATGAGTTAGTTAATCAGTAAGTCAAGCAGAGATCAAAGTTGAATGTAAATATGCATTGAACTAATTAATCTATATTATTTTTCAAACAGTGAAAGCACCAGAATTATGTGTTGGGCAAATATGGCGACTACTTCTCAGCGGGTGAAATTTCAATTTTAAATTTGGGAATTTTACGCGGAAAACCACGGGAACAGCCACAAACTCTGTTGTGGGGACAAATGTACGGACAACGCTCTAATGGGGCGGACTATGGACTACCCCAGCCCCCCCCACCCCCTTCCCACTGCCTCCAGATGCCAGGGAGGAAAATAATGAAGAAGAAACCGTGTTGAACAAAGAACAATCAATGAAAGGATGGTGGTTAGGAGTTTACTTTCAGCGAGGGTGTTGTATGTGTAGGTCTACCTTCGGCGAAACATGAAACATGTAGTACGGCTTCTCTTAGCTTATCCACAAGTCATTGTACTGGCTTGTGGTGGTGTCCAGGATTTATTCAACTGAACTAATGGCCGAGTGTTATCGCAAGCCATAAAGACGCCATAAATGTATGCCGCCAACGCGTTGCGTCATTCGCAACGCGTTGAGAGAAAGAGAAAGTAAGAAAGAGTAGCAACGCGTTGCGAGAAAGTTAGCCACCGTGCGGCGTCGGCAAATTAGAATGACGAATTTCTGAGACGTATTTAAAAAATTAGACCCACAACGCGTGCAAGATTAGCAACGCGTGGTATGTAGAAACTCATCAAACGCGTTGCAGACTTCACAACGCGTTGCGTGCTTCACAACGCGTTGCGACCTTCACAACGTGTTGCGAAGGTTCACAAGCCATAAGGGTCAGACCGTATTGCCGCCGCACGCGTTGTGAGGAAAGTAGCAACGCGATGTGACATTCTCGGCAACGCGTTGCCGGCCTTAGCCCAATCAAAATCATGAATTTCTGTGACGTAATTAAAACATTATCCACAACGGGTTGGGGGTCTAAGTTTTTTAAAGACGTCACAGAAATTATGGATTTTTTGTTTGGCCTGCACCGCAAAGCGTTGCCGAAAGGTCGCGACGCGTGCCGAAATGTGCCAACGCGTTGCTACTTTCTCGCAACGCGTATGCGAGCAATACGTTATTGGCCTTCATGGACTTGCGATAGAATGTGTCATAGATACACGCAAGAGCGTGTATCTATGACACGGACGCTCCTAACATGGCCCACTTTGAGGGCGGGTTGGGAACACCCTGCTCTTATCGACACTGATTGCAATGTACCGGTGTCAAAAAAAAAAAAAAACACTTGGTGGCAGCTAGGCGCATAAGTTGAACAAAAGCATGTGAATACTTATTCTTTGTTGTAAGGTAAGATGAGGACTGTTAGCTAATAGCACAAAAAAGGTCATTAAGGTAGCGTAACTATTTTTTAAGATATGACCAGAAATCAAGTAACTCTGCACGACCCATTAACCAAATTGAGGCTCATCTTTATGAACTTTTTCAATGAATATTAGATAACAGTCCATCTACCTTACAAAAAGAAGGAATAATGTAGTCACAACTTTTGTTCAAAATTTATGGTGCCTGCCACCATGTGTTGCGTTTTTTTTGACACACGGTATAGGTACAGTTGTGACCCTCTGTACACGGGAACGAGCGTAACGTCCCTCCAAAGGACGGGTGCTGTCATGATCCATTTGCCCAATCCAGTGAACCATGGAGGAGATCGTTATTCTGTATTCAATCAATAGATGGTATACGATCAAAATTCCAGAATGAAAAAATTACCCGCGCGTGACCCCCAACGGATTCGAACCGGGGATTTTTTTTTTTAAATTTGCGCCACAGGCAAGCACCCCAGCCACTAGTCTCCCTGACAGGCCGAGACAACAAGATAGTAAGGTGAGACAACAAGACTGTTTGGATTAGAACTTTAGGATTGTATTTTATTGGCCATGAACGTATCAAATATGTCATCACCAAGGAGATATCACTCTACCATTTATCTATTTTAAATGTTCCAATAGAGAATGTCCTGAAGTTGAATTTCAATGGCACAACGGTTTTGAATCGGGGTAGCCGAAACTGGCCCCACCCAAAAGGTTTTTTCAAGAGATGATAACTTGGCCCATAACTCCTGACCCAGACCTCCCAAATTACCACCAATCTGAAATTCTCATGAAAAATGGAACATTGACAAAAAAACGAATCAAGTATTAAGATAGACCGAGCTTTAGTTGATAGGCCCCGGTAATTTAAGTCTTTTTTTCTTATATAAATGTTCTCCTTGTTATATCATAGGAATTCCTATGCCAGGGAAAACATTCAAAAATTTATTGTTATAGCCCGGGTTGTCTACTGACCCAAATACGATGTAAGTCGTCTCAGTTATAGGAAAGTACTAACGGTTTATATACATTCTATGGTGTCAAACACTTTTCAGTACTTGGACAATTCGGTTTTGTTTTACCCCCGGGGTTATATGGTGAGGCCCGGGGTGAGGGAGTTGTAACCTCAACCACCAATGCCCGATTTATTAATCGTGAGTTTTGGCGTTCAGTTGCATTGGTCTGCCATCTTTTGGGTCGCTTGCGTGGTTTTTCTGTATTCAGTGTGTTAGAAGTGATTTGTAGAAATCGGGGGGTAGAATAGATTAGAAAAGCATATGCAGCGTATATATATGTGTTCATGACCATCAGGAAGGGTCATGAATACGAACATATTTTAGTGACTAGTCATTACCATGGTAATACTCGAGCTTCACCGCGGTTAAAGGGTTAAAAGGTTAAAAACTTCAGGAAAAATCGCGCACATCGCGTGTGAATTGTGAAAACGAAGAGAGCAAAACTCGTAAAAATAAAAATTAAAAAAAAAAAGCAGAACACTGGTGTAACACACCATCCCATGGAATGATGTTGACACCATAGAATATATATATTAAAGTATAATACTTATTTGGACTTGAAAACGCGGTAACGTTGCAGTTTATCGAGGCTCTTACGACGAGTACTCTTGCCGGAAGTGTCATAAAATTGGTGAGTGTTCTTCTGTCATAGGTATCCTATGCTATATGTGTGGAGAACATAACATTATCATAAAATTTAAAAAAAACAACGTATTTCGACCTGAATAATGGATCTTGGGTTTAGTCTAGCAAATTACCAGATTTTTTCTGAATTGTACGCGCGGTCTAATTTAGACTTATTTAAAAAACAATATGTGTGCCGTCTTATTATTTTAGTTCCTTCTAATGCAAAAGTCCTTTTTTACCATTGACACAAGAATCCCATTTGTTTTGACTTCATTATGTTTATTTTTGTAGTCAATACAAGAATTCACTGTGGATATCCACATGAACGATAGAAATTAATGTCAACACTGCATATTAAAAACTGAGAAACAAAATCATACGGCCGAGGATGGTGCATGGGCCGTGGTCATTCTAGATATGAGTGCATGCAGGGTGGTATAAATTGCTAATGCGTTTTTTTTTTTTTTAATGTGAAAATACGTTAACATAATTATGTATAAACTCGCTGTTGTAAAGAAATTACCATCCCATGTCCTTCAAACAAACTTAGGGGCAATGTCAACGTTTGGCTATATTGTGTATTGCCTTGACACCACTGGAATAGACATCAGATGCACCCTATATACGGGGAGGCACTCTCATCTTGGAGGGACGAAGCGTGTTTAATATAAGACCTAGGCTGTTAAAGCCCCCATTTCAGGACCGATTGTTAACCAAAGCCACCATATATTATATTTTGAAAAAGTACACCCACAAAGATCCCAGATTGATGAAAAGTTTTACCACTGTCATCCTAAAGACCTCAATTTTGGGGCAAATTTAACCCAAAAAGACGCCCTATTTTTGTAAATATTTGCAACATTCCTCTAAAAAGACCACATTTTTGGAAAAGTTTACAAATTTGTCACCCGCAAAAAAACAATTTGCGGGGTATTTTGGCTGTCTATCACCCAAATTCCCCATATTTATTTGAGTCAACTGTCACCGAATGCCCTTGGGTTGGAAGCGCCGCATTAAACCCATAACGATTTCGTAGTGGTCCCCCTTCCGTTGCTCGCCCGGGGGTCCGGAAAGGGTGTAGGCTGTGTCACGAACTGCGAAAAAGATATATCTAAATTAGTTACTGCGTGAGAGATTAACGTTATCAGTCCGTCTTAGCGAACGCATGTTACATGAAACCAAGGAGGTATCATAGTATACCTCCTTGATGAAACTAAATCTCGAATATCTCCAGAAAACGAAGGAGTTCTATGGAGATTTTTGCATCAGAGGGTCCGTTACTATGTTTTTTTGGATATGTATCATAATTGGGTCTGAACCTACAGAACCTAGCGAGAAAATTGAACGTTTTTGTCAGGTACTTCGGTGCTCGCAAACACGGAAAAGTGAACACGCAATCGCTAAGGGCCGCATCCCTTTTTGCTACAATGCCTTTCGGTATTATTCCAGTCTTGAGAATTTTCAAACGCTGGTTTCAATTTACGCCAACTTTTTTTTTTTCAACTGTAGAAACAGGATATACGTTTTTTTTTTTTTTTTTTTTCCCCCTAGTAATAGCTTAGTAGCTTGGTTACCCTTGCCTTTCTAGTCAGGTAGATTGACGCCTGACGCGTTGCGTTGTATTGCTCATCCATGGGTGTGATTTTCTTGACGCACAGGCCATTGTACTTCTTCTGTATATATTTTTGTATAAATTTTCTTGTATGTCAATTTCTATTGTATGTTGGATGCACCACCGGTTAGGTGAGTGCCGCTGTTTTGAAAGTGTTATCCAATAAAATAAATAAAAAAATAAATAAATAAAATATACAGTGCTAATTTTCCGAGGGATACCAAATAAATCCCACCTTCCCCCGTTCGTTTCCGTATAAATGGTGAGGGCCGGGGTGAGGGAGTTGTAACCTCACACACCAATGCCCGATTTATTAATCGTGACTGATTATGGCGTTTGCATGTGTCTGTCATCTTTTGGGTTCGCTTGCGGTAGGTTTTTTTTTTGTATTCAGTGTGTTTAGAAGTGATCTAGAAATCGGGGTAGAAATATGTATATATATTTGTTCATGACCATCAGGAAGGTCATGACCCGGGGTCATGAATACGAACATATAGCTGACCTATGTCATACCATGGTCATACTCGCAGAGCTTCACCGCGGTAAAAACTTCAGGAAAAATCCGCACATCGCGTTGAAAACGAAGAGAGCAAATCTAAAATAAAATTAAAAAAAACAAAGAACAAAGAACAAAACCTAGACCCCCCTGGTGTTAACACACCATCCAAATTGAATGAGTTTGACACCATATAATATCTATCATTAAAGTGTAATACTTATTTGGACTGAAAGCCGTATACGTTTCGTTTATTCAGAGGCTCTTACTAGAATACTCGTGCCGAATTCAAAAATTTGAGTGTTTTCAGTTTCAGTTTTTTATTTGGAATTCACTTTTACAAAAGTGGCACAATTCCCTCTACCTCGATGGGTGCATCCAACCTACAAAGAATAAAAATACAAATTGGTGGCAATTTACAGATTAACGAAATAAATAAGCATAAAAAAAAAAACAAAATGTGAACAACTGCAGAACACCAGAAAATCCTGTGCGATCAATAATTATGTAGACAAATATTATTAAGGAAACAACAATATTGGTAATTACAACAAGCCTGTCTAAAAAAAATGGACAAATCAGAAAAAAATTGGTTAATTGAAATTTCATAATAAGTCACGCTTCTTAGTAATAATATTAAAAACAAAGACCAGGCTTTCAATGGCGTTTGTTTTTTCTCACACATTATTGCACTTTTGCAATCCAGAGATATAATCAATTTAGTTGTGATTAACAAAATCGATTTGTGCCCTTTTATGGCATGGGCAGAGTGGCTTCCCAAGTTATGCCATGCCCTGTTTGGAAGCTCACAAAAGATTGCAACTTGTCAAGAGAAACAAAACACAGATTAAAGTAAACAAAAGAAGTTCCTAGTTTTATCGACACACGGGTTTTTTGTTCATAATCCACATCATCCGTCAATGATAAATATTTTTCTTTTCATAATGAATAACAATACAATAGTCATTGTCACGGCAATGAAATGGAACTTTGAATTTATTGCAAAAATTGTTAGCTTTAACATCATGCCATAAGAATGTTGGCAACCCAAATAAACAGTGCCAAATCCAAATAAACGGTTTAAAATATTCCACTATCTTTGTGCATTTACTATGTTGAAGTCACCAAAAATTTGAATTTTGAAGCAAGTATCAAAGTGTTGGAGGAAATTTGCGTTTCATGATACTTCAAGACCATACAACTCTCTCCTCCAGGTTGCTGTACGCTCATGGTTCCCTTCTAAGTTCTAACAAAAAACAGTATGTCAAATGTTATTCCCTTTACATCTTAAAGCCAGACCTTACTGGACACACCATTACTTAGCTGTTTTCGTATCTTTATATTCTTTATGAAGTTACTCCTTTTTAAAAGATTTTCAATCTGTTCAAGTGTGAATAACTTATGTTTACCCAATTCTTTCACGTTTCACTCAACCCCAGAACGTGCACAAACTCGATTTTTGTGTTCCGCAGTAAAACTGGAGTTATCTCAGATTGAAACAGCAAATGAGATGAAAAAAAAAAATCCTGAAAGGCCTGGTATTTTTCTCTTAAATGGTGATGTACAAAAAGACTTACTTATATGAATATAAATATTGAAAAAAAATCGGTTTTTGAGTGTACCTTTTTTTTTGAGACGGCTTGTATTTTTTTGTTCAACGCAAAACGATATTTGGCTGTAAAACAAACAACACTCACACGCACACTCTCGCGTATGCACACATGAATACAATTATGGCAACCAGAACAATGAAAGTAAATGTAGTCAAAATTAAATAGGCTAACGTCTCAACTAGACTAATTTTAGCCTGGAAATTTGAGATTATACATGGACTGAATCTCAATAACACCTGTTTCCAGGCACGATAGATATAATTTTTACAATTACTATCAACAATTTTACCAAGGAGACTGTCAATTACAAACAGGTTTTTCAACATCAGAAGTATTTAACTTCATTCTTTCCAAATAAAACCCGTCCCAGAATTTAGGGAAATTATGAGACATCATCATCTAAGATTGGTAAATTCCTCCTCTCTGATTTTTTGCAAGTGCATCACAACGACATAAATGATTGGTATCCTCAATACCATTTTTTTACGAATTTACAATTCTGAATTATCAGGACAAGACCTAATGTTTTTGTAATCAAGTTGTAAGGGAGTGTTCGTCGTGCGCAATTTGAACTTGAGTGAGCTGGTATAAAAAATTTTTGGGAATCGATGAGATTACTGCCCATCATTGGTGTTGTGTTTGTATCTTGCAGTAGGTGCTCTAAGGATTTTCTTTGTAAGTGCTCTCTCATACCACTCCTTATTCTGAAGATCTTTATGTATATTGACACAGGAGTGCCCCATTTTGTTGTTAATGGTTTGATCGATTTTGAGACATGATCTAAACCCAGAAAACCAATTTACTTTATGAACATGATCCACCATTTTTCCATTGTGGATTTTCTTGTTTCTTCGTTTGTTATCGTATATTGAGAAGAGCTTTGTGAGTAAGATTTTGGGATACCTATCTCCATCCCTATTAATAAGGCGATTGAAATATTTAATTCCTGTGATTTAGCACTTGAATTGTTGCAATTGAAGTCCACCCTAAATCACCGTAAGAGGGCTTCTTTTTGCAGTATTTTCTGTTGGCCTTTAAAATCGTTCTTGCCATTTTGTAATTGAAGGCCCTCCTCATTCTATCATTGTCAGAATTACTGCCACAAACACCAAACCGAACATGCATAATTAATTGTGGGAAGCGCAACACTTTTCCAGAGAAGATCACCGTAGGTATCCTATGATATATGTGGAGAACATAAATTAAAAAAAAGACGTTATGATCCTACTGAATAATGGCTTTGGTTTAGCTAGCAACTTACCACCACCCGATTTTATTCTGCATTGTCCGGCGCTGTTCTCAATTTTGGAACTTATTTAAACATATTGTGTGCATCTATTATTTAGTTTCCTTTTAATGCAAAAGTCAGTCTTTTTTTTTCACATTGACACAAGATATCCATTTGTTTTTACTTACTTCATTATTTTTTAGTCCAACATACAAAATTCACTGTGGATATCCGCATGAACGATAGAAATTTGTCAACATTGCATAAAATTGAGAAACAAAATCATACGGCCGCGGATGTTCCTGGGTGGTCATTCCTAGATATGATTGATGCGGGGTGGTAATTTTACCTAGCGTTTTTTTAATGTGAAAAATACCGTTACAAATTTGTAACTGCTTGTAAAGAACTTACAATACACTGTCCTTCAAACTCACTTTGGGCCATGTTCACAATGTTTGGCTATAATTGTGTATTGCTATGACAAAAACCACTGGATGAGACATCAATGTCACCCTAACGGGGATGCACTCTCATCTTGAGGCCGGACGCGTATATAAACTAGCTGTTTACCCCTTTTCCCTTACCGCTGTTCACCCAAGCCACAATATATATTTTGAAAGTCACCCAAAGACCCAATTTTAGCAAAGTTTGTCCCCTGTCACCTAAAGACCCAATTTGGGGGAAATTTTCACCCAAAGACCCTATTTTGGTAAAATAATTTGCAACATTCTCTAAAAGACCACATTTTTGGAAATGTTTTTTACAAATTTGTCACCGAAAAAACTATTTGGGGGTAATTTTTGGCTGTCTCCCACCCAAATAACCCTATTGTTTGGTCCACTGTCCCGAATGCCCGGGGGTTTGGAAGCGCCACCCGTACCCCCATACCGATTTCATAAGTGATCCCCCCCGGTACCGTCCCGCTACGTACGACTGCGGGCCCGGAAGTGTTTAGTCTGCGTCACAGAACTGCGAAAGATATATCTAAATTAGTACTGATCGCGAGATTAACGTTATCAGTCCGTCATGCGAATGCATGCACATGAAACTAATAAATCTCGAATATTTGCCAGAAAATGAAGGGGTTCTATGAGGATTTTTGCATCAGAGGGTCCGTTACTATGGTTTTGTTTTGGCTGTGTAGCATAATTGGGTCCTGAACCTACAGAAACTAGCGAGAAAAATTGGACGTTTTTGTCGGTACTCTGTGCTCGCAAACACGAAGTGAACAATGCCTTTCGGTATTATTTCAGTCCTTGATATTTTTCAAACGTCTGGTTTCAATTTACGGGTTACACGCCAACTTTTTTTCAATTTTGGAAACATGATATACGGTGCCCTTACACCGACCTCAAATACGTCGCGTATGTTTCCCCAGTAATTTCACCCGTAGAGCTGTCGCCCTTCAACCGTTCATCTACCCAGGATCCTCCGACTTGCCCGACCACGTTGTATTTCTATGGTCAGTAAACCAGAAAAATGAGTGTAACCCCTTACAAAAAAATTGGGATGGCATAGCCCTAGAGTTATATAAAGCCGAAGGCTGGCATAGCCCCGATGACGGTCCCATTTTGGATGACGTCATCAAATTTTTGATAAATATGTGAATTTTCAATTATTCTTTCTTGCAATGCGGAGAGCCCAAATAACATATTTGTTATTTGTCTTCACTTCATTTCCAATATTTACTTCGTGTTATTTTTATTCATTGAAATATATTTTCTCCATTGACCTCTGTAAATAACATAAATTTTAATGCAATTTTTCTCAATTTCGGTTTTGTTGTTTTTCGAGCATGAAAAAAGCAGCTATTTTCTTTGACAAGTGGACAATCATACTCTGCAACCATTTCACCCATCTTTTTAACTGACTTTTAATGTATTAGGATGTGCTGAGTAAGAAATAATGTTTAAAATTTCCAACTCTGTTTTTGTTCAATAGAGCCTAATGAACTAAAAATGATGACGTCATCATTTTCAAAGTACCATTAACAAAAGTAAACAAATCAAAAATATTTTTTTCACCTTAATTTGATTCCTGGTAAACCTGTCTTGTCATCTCTTCATTTTCACAATATTTGAACCTTAACCCTACTCCATAGTTGTTAATAGCGAATAATGAACCTATTTTTTACATTGAAGTTTACGTAAGACCAACCCAAAATGCCATTTTATCTAAAGAGTGTAATTCAATGAATCCCCGAGCCTTCAAGGAAATATAGGACACTCATCCGTTTGTATTAAATTATTGTGGCTTTTTTTTAAAAATGTTTTGTACTTATTTTGAAGCATTTTTTCTGTATACTCTGAATATATAAAAAATACAGGAAACTTTATTGAAGACTGAAATTATGTCCCCTCTTTCTGTCACAGTACGTACCAACATACGTAGTATGGAGTCACAATGGAGTCATCAAGTCCGCGAGGTGGCAAAATTTTAATTTTTTCCACAGAAATCAAATTTTGCGCTAATAATTGGTATATCGGATTTTTCAAGCGGTTTTCGGTTCTAATTGATGGCAATGGATAAATGTTACATAAACATAGAGGTTTACGAGCCATACTGTGAAAAATAGTTTAAAGTACAAAAGTAGTCTTGGTTAGCAACCACCCCCTATACCCCTTCGACATGACGGCGTACTTAACCCTGCGGAAGGGGGCTCTTTCACATTTTTCCTCGCTAAAAATGACCGGAATGATGAAGCAAACAATTACCACAAGCTTTTTATATGAAATTTTGGCATTTAACGCACACCGGAGAAAGTTTTACTGGGGTGACCCCCTCCCCCTTGGTAAGAACTAGTTTAAGCAACCGTATTTTCTGTAATATGTCTAACCATCGGGATATTATGCCAACAAATAATACCCAATGGTAGCACATTTAGTACCAATGTACTAGCTATAGTTCTCTACTTTTGTCTTGTTTTATCAAATAACTACGATCATACAACCGTTGGACGTCATAACCCCAAGACATCCAATTTGCCCTTATTCCTTAATACGCCGCGTTTCAATTTAGCCTAAATATTCCAACGCGTTTGTATTTTGTTGTCTTTTCATATTTTTGCTTATATTAAAGGAAATACACACACTCAAAACGTATTGCAAAGTGGTCCTGCCACTATAGCTGGCGGCCCACATATTGAAACAAAGTAATATTCGGAACATAATGATATACAAGTAAATAAACAAATACTGTTATCCGGGCTATCCGAATTTGCAAGAAAAAAATAATGGAAAGTTTACCATTTTTCTACAAAATTTGAACGACGCATCAAAATGACGGTCATCGGGGCTACGCATCCCATTTTTTAAAAGGCCATCATTTGCTGTTCACTAGAACCATATAGAATACAACCATGGCCAATTCGGAGATGCTGGGATCCACGATAACGGGGGACCTCCTCACGGGTATTTATTTACTCACTTAACAAGGCACACACACACACCGAAATGGTGGTGCAACCCAAACAACAAGAAAATAATATCAAGGGATCCTAAATAAATCGGGACAGGCCACTCGATCAATAAAGTGGGGGTTTGCTGCATGGAATCAGTGACTCATCGATCGAATCGCCTGTCGTACGTGGCGAACATAAGAAATGTCAAGCTGAATGCCACATTATACGTATGAGATATGTGTGTCGGTAAAGGAGCAACGACTGGTATGTGAGATATAACATCTGTAGTGTCAAAGAATGGCATTTTTACAAACTGTTCAAAGGTTGAATTCCACCAATAATGAGCGCGGATTTTGCAAATATATGCTAATATATCAAATTCACATACAAAATAATAAATGTTATATATTAAAAAAACAGAGTTCAACTCAACATCCTTCTTACTGTGTTTGCTTTTACGCTCCAACAAAACGATCAGTGGTGGTCTTGACTTGCTCTTATTAAAGGTGCAACGAGAGATTTTGAGGCTACTCAAATATTGTGTCATAATAGTATTTCATATAGATTAATCAAATAGGCCCAATTAAAGCACTATCAGTGAATTTGAAAATATTGAAAATTTGCCGGAATAGCTTCAAAGTGAAGGATAAGTCTGTAGAATTCTCATAAGTACCCACCTTGTCCACTGTAGAATTGAGACAGAAAAGGAAGAAAAACGGCAGGTGTTCCAAGATACGATCTCCATTCATACGTGTTGTTTAGTAAGTGTCCTTCGGACAGTAAGGACTAAAATCTCCGATTCTGTCACTTATTTAGGTTTGCTTCTTGTCTTATCATTTGCAGGATATGTTAGGGGATACCTGCTACTTGTTGCATATACATGCAAAACTGATTTTTGATGATTTTTTTTTTTTTCTTTCGATTTGCTATATTTAGTTAGTTAAGCAAATCCCTGATAGTGTCTTTACTTGATTATTACCTTCTATTTTGGGCTAAGAGACGTCTTAAAACTAGAGAAAAAAAAAAAAACCCAAAGGCGATTTGATTTTCTATATTTCAATATCAACATAGGCTGATTTCGTATTTGCTCCCTATACGAAATTAGAAATTCCACCATTTGGTACTCAAATAAACCTTTCCTCAGCTTAATTCCTTTCAGATGGTGATATTTTTGATGGAAGCTTTAACAATGTTTTCCAAAATCAGAATTTTCACATTTTGTTTTTAAAAAAAGATAAAAATATTAAAATCTCTCGTTGCCCCTTTTAGTATTCATCATCAAATCGTCTTCTAAATCAAATAACAGGCGACACCGAACCAAATTTGGTCACAACCAACCACCACCCAAGCGTGACTGGTACCTCAGCTTCATTTATTTCCCTTATTTCATTGAGTTTTTGAACCTTGAATCCGATTATCCCTTTCTCAAAAGCTCGACTTCATTATTTGTTTTAACCCCATTGTGAATGATCCTTTCAATACAGTCTAGACTTTACAAACTACCATATAACAAACGTGGGGCATTAAAAGGTGTTTTTATTTGTAAAGAAAAATGAATTAAATCATAGCTAGGTATCATGTAAATGTACAGAAGACGCAAATATTTTTAACATATTTTAAAGGATTTAGCTTTCTTTTTTGCTCGACGTTTAGTTAAGAAAATGAAGTAGGACATTATCAGAAATAAATGTGTCTTTCAGGCGTGGTTACGCGCCCGTTAGTCGCTTGCAAGTCTCGCCTCCTTGCAAGCGACTAACGGGCATACCACGCCTGTACAAGACACATTATTTCTGATAATGTCCTGCTTCTGATCCTTTAACTATACATTAAATTTAATACGCTACTGTATTAAACATTTTGTTATCCGATTATCATCATTTTTACTATTATAATACTCGAATCCGGAATCTGCGTCGTGGTCTGGAATCCCCGAATAATTGGGGGGGGGAATGATAATGAATTTAAATGATTACACATGCCAGGGAATATAAACATAAACTTGTCAGTGCCCTCTTTCATAAGTAACATACCAAAATATATATTTGGCCATTCCTCACCTAGCATACCAGAAAAGGTTTGTTTATACACCCAAAATAATTAAAATGGGTTTTCTGTCAATATTAGATCAAACAAATATGAAATTCGCTCAATACAGCGCAATTAAGTAAAATATATTTAAGTAGGTCTCGAACAGTTAAATATTTGGTCACTTTAGAACTTAAAAATACTATAATGCTCATATATATTCCATACTCATGCTGCTAGCTGTAAGATGTGCTTTTCCAATGCTGAGCCTGCTATGGGACTACATCTACCTTGACATCGCATACAGAGGTCTGTAAGAAATTATTGGTTCCAGACTGCGGCCAGCCCTCTGTAATAGTGTCATTAACACCCATATAACATGTTAAGGCAGAGATGATCATAAAGTATGGACTGTATCTTGGAGCAAGTCTACACTGGTTTTCCAATTATATGGGCAAATGTGTGGACAGATCAGCTACAGATATCCCTGAAAAACATTACCTCACCCAGTGGTCCGGATATTTTGAATTGACCACGTTAGCTATGGTTGTTATGATGTATCTCCATTCAGTGTAAAATGGTGTGAAAAACACAGTCCTCCATCTGAAGTCTAGAAGTATATTAACCATAATTTCCCATGAAACATTAGCCGTTACTTTGGCAATTTTTGTCCCTTGGAAATTCATTTTACCTACTCTCATATAATACAGCCAATTTTCAGGAATGTATGCAATCATTATAACACCCCGAACTAAAAACACTTTCCTTCCAATAGGTGAATTTCTAAGAATTACGTACGTTTTGGCCTCTCTATCTATAAGAACCTCTTGGCTAAGCGGGCTCGCACGATTAGTCGGCGATTGCAACAACCGGAACTTCCCTCCCCAGCTGCCATTTTATAGAAGGCAGAACATGAGAGGTCCCCGTACTGAGTCAATTGAAGTCCATGCCAACCTTGTGAATATTTCTTGTATTTGAAAGAAACAATACTTATATTTTTATTAAAATTGTGTGGTATTAGCATCGACAAATTATGCCTCATCATAATTATGCTAATTGGCGCGATACAACAGACCTCCTAAATGCTGGGAACTTTAGTGTAGCACATTGGAGCATTTGTAGATTTATCATATTATTGATGAAGGTTGAAAACAATAAATGTCCTGCCAAAAGAAATGATGTATGTTAAAAAATTGTGTTATGTGAATATTTTCCAGGAAAACTTTCGATTTCCCTCCCACCTCCCCGCCTCCCTCCCTTCCCCCTCCCCTTCCGCCTCCCCCTCCCATTCCTGCCTCCCCCTCCTTCCTCCCCTTCCTCCTCCCCTTCATTTTCACTCCCCTCCCCCTCCCTCTCCTCCCCTTCCCCTTTTTGTCCTTCCTCCCCTTCCACTTCCCTCCCCTTCTCTTCCCCTTGCCCTTCTTTTTCCCTTTACAACTCTTCCCTTCCCTCTTTGTTATTTTTAATTCATTTATTCCAAATATTCATTACCCTTATTCTAAGGTAAGTTGAATGTTTCGTTTCAATCCATTGATATTCTACTCCTTCATGCATTCATTAATTCGTTTTTTCTATATTTATTTAAATCAAATATGCATTATCTTATTTTATATAACATGCTCTGCTATTTATATCACTGTATTTATTTTAATTTTTTCGGAAATTTCTCCTATTTCAGTTATATTTCTGCAGGTGCGTATTTTTGCATATTCTATGCAGCTTGAGTTCCCCCATTCCCCCTCCTCATTCCCCTCCCCTTTCCCGGCTCCCATCCTCATTCCCCTCCCCATTCCCCTTTCTCCCCCTCTCGCTCCGCCTTCCCCTCCCCATTCCCCTCCCTACCCTCCCCTTCCTTCCCCGCCCCATTCCCCTCCGTCCCTCAATCCTTTCCTCCTTCCGCTTCTTTCTTTTCTTTATTGTTTTAATTTATTCATAATAAATAAAAAAGGCAAGTTGGATTTATTTTTTCGGTCCATCCATACATTCATTCTTTCATCCTTCCTTCATTCATGCTTTCATTTATTCGATATTATTTATACAAATATGCATTTATCGTATGTTATAAAAGGCGCTGCTAATCTATTTGCTGCATTATTTATTTATTATTTCTCCACTTTCCTCAGTTTGATTTCATTATTTGTTTCGGAAATTTTCTCTGTTATTGTCCATTATGAATCTGTTTTGCTAACAAAATTCCTTGTGTGAAAAAAAAATATTTTCCCTTATTTGGAGTAAATTTCAAATTTGACGTACAATGCCATTGAAAGTTACTGGCAGTCGACGACAACTTTCGCCCTTTACAAATTGGAGGACAAATGTTTCACTTCTTGACGGCCGGCCCCGCTATCCATGTTAGAGGTCAGTGGTAAACAGGGCATGCTAATCTACCAAGGCTGAGTTCATTTGCCTTGGATGTGCACGGTCCTTGTTATCATAAATCATACTAAAAGAGGTGTATTTTCCTCATAAGGTGATGGAGTTAGTGGAAACTGCGGCCATGGGATTGAGATTTTATTTTTCTCCCCCCCCCTCCCCCCCGGCCAGAAGAAAAATGACGGATTTTTGGCAAGAAATCAGCGATCTCGAAATTTGGGCAAATATCATGCCAATGATGTTAGAGTGCAAAAATGTTGGGAAGTTTGTTCCCCACAAAATAATTTTAACTCCCCCGTGAAGGTCTGTGTTCCGCCACTTTGACGCTCATGGAGGCTCCCCTT
>JAMKCH010001154.1:0-48068 GCA_023653785.1 Ophioderma brevispina
TATATTCCCCATTCCTTTTGGAAAAGTATAGTCATGTATTCTGCATATAACAAAGATAATAATTATTGTACAGTATGAAATGCAAAAATTCAGCGGTATGCATCCGTGCTTTTATTGTCCCCCATGGCATTAGTTCCCTTGATTTTTCACCCAACGCCTTTTGAACTTTCAGTCAGTCTCTGTGCAATTTCACTCATCTACCCACACTCTTGTAAAACAATTTTGTACACCAAATTTTATTATATCATGTATCTGTTTTTGCTTTTTGTTGAGCAAAATTTTTGTTTTCTGCTCTGGGTCTAAAGCTAAACCATTATAACTTCACAAATATCTAAACAACTTATTTCTCATGTTTAACTGACAATCAAATTATTAAAGGTCACCATTGGGGATCATGTTTATTGCCTGGGTTTATTAACTCATAAATTAACTCTGAAGAAGTGATTGTGTTCACAGAAATAACAATAACAAAAACATTGCTTAATTGTTTCTTGCCCTGCTTATTTTTGCACACTCTTGATCCTGCATGCATAAGCTATATTGCTAATCACAATGTTTGTCGGGGGGGGCGGGGGGGGGGGGGGGGGGGCTTACAAAAAACCCTGAATGAATATACTTTTACATTATACTTTTTAATAAGTATACTTATTAATAGTATACTTTTTAAAAAAATTAATATTATACTTTATATAAACTTTTATAATTATACTTATTTAGTCTTCTTTTTAATAGTAATACTTTTAAATACCTTTAATAAAGTAAAGCTTTTTAATAATATCATACTTTCTATTAAGTATACTTTTATAAGTATACTTATATTGTACTTTTCATTATACTTATTTTGTACTTTTTTAAGTATACTTATTATTTCGCGTTCCCAATAAGTAACTGTTTCAAAAGTACTGTATAGTACAAGTACTTAATTTGCCTTTTATTTTGCCAGGGGAGGGAGGGAGGGGAGGGAGGGATAAACACACAATAGATTTTATTAAAATTGTTAACAGAAAAGTGAAACTAATTGCCTATAGACACTTTGTAAGCCTGTAGCAAAGTATTTTTGTAAGGAGGGGGAATTTATTATTTTGACCATTGGGGGGTATCCATTAGAAGTCCCCTTCATTCAGAGTCCCCTGCCCTTTACTTAAAAGTTTCAGGTTTTCTCTTCATATCTGAAAAAAATGCATTACCCTTCAACCCCCCATATAAATGCACAGCCAGATTCTCATAGCACTGTAAAATGACGAAAAACAGTCCCAAAATTTTCCACTTCTACTTATATACCCTCGTCCGCTTGAAACTAAGGAGTCGATGATTGCTTTCATGCCGCTATTGTGTAGCCGTACGTCACAGGTCCAACCGATTTTGCAACGCTCCGGCAAGTACAGCTGCAGCTACGGAGCGGATTCTCACGTTAAGACTGCATGAAAACTATTACGTCACTCCTTAGTTCAGGCCGATTGCAGTATAGTACTATGTGAATCAGGGAGCTTAGTGTCTTGAGTGAGCGAGCGAGTCAAATAGTGATTTTAACTGTGGGTTTAGGCCAGCGAGCGAAAAGTGATTTAACTGTGGGTTTAGGGGTCGCAAGCGAGCGAGCAAGCAAGTAAGTGATTTAAACTGTGGGTTTAGGCCAGCGAGCGATCGCGCAAGTAATGATTTACCTGTGGGTTTAGGCCAGCGAGCGAGGAGCAAGTAAATAATTTAACTGTGGGTTTAGGCCAGAAACCTCCAGAAGACTGCAGGCATTGCTTTAAAATTGGTTTTTACGCTCATTATTTTTTTTTTAAGGTTTTTACTCACTTGAAAAATTTACACAAAATACAGAAAAAAAGGAAATTCAGGAAAGTCCCAAAAGAAATTAAAAGAGGGTCAAAAATTAAATTTTTAAAAAATTTAGCTTTTCAAAAATAAAAAAAAGACATTTTCACATTTGGCTTTTTTCCTGAACAACTTGTTTTTTTTTTTTTGCCTTATCCAAACTTAACAATCATTTTGGTTGACCTTACCAGTGGGACACAGAGCTTTGAAAGGATCGCTATGAATTCTGCGAGGAATAAACTCCGAGAAGGACTAATATACTTTGAAGCTCGCTCTCGTCCTCCGCACCTGATGGCAACAGCTTGAACCCCGCCTATTCTTTGACCCGAACCAGGAGAGTTAACGCCTGAAATTGGTGGAAAGTGTGTGCCGAGGGATCAACAGGGGATGCAAGGATTTTGGAGTTCAAGGTCCGGCTTTATTCCCTGTGTAACTTCAGATGTTCCAGTTGAGGAATGTTTGAGTACTATGAAAATGGAGGGGAAAGGAGATACTTTAAAGCCATTGGTACCATTAAGAAAGCTTTTTTTATTTCAAGTCTGCTATGTCCATTGTGTACTAGACATTTGGTCAAATGCCAAAGTCACTGAACTTTGACCACATAACAGGTGAGGAATGTTTGAGTACTTGAAATGGGGGAAATGGAAAATACTTTGAAGCATTGTAACACTTAAGCATTTTGTTTCAGTTGCGCTATATCACATTGTTAATATACACACCTTATTACACCAATAATGGGCCCTATAACAGTGCAAACTGATTTGGAAGATTTAGGAGCTTGGTGTGTTCTGAATGGCGTGCCGATTCTTGTGCAAACGCTCGATTACATTTGGTTTACTTTACACGCTGAACGATTCCAAACCGAAAAATTCATGCCTATTTGGTGGTAATCAAAGTATAGAATTCTAAGGTAAGTTTCATTAGATGTCCGGAGGATGCATAGAAGGTATTACAATTGATTCCATCGTGCGCGTGGTAATGACGTTGTGCAGTAGCACTTGACGGAAAGAATGGCAATACCTAATTTTGCATCCTTGGGACTCTATATGAAACGTCTTACCAGATTTTTCGCTGTTTCGACTTTGCAAATTCCAAGGTTTGGACTTTGCCCATTAAAAAAATTCAAATATGTAACGGTCACACAATCACTATAATAATAACAATCATCGATCTAAGCACCAATGAAGAGGCCTCTAGGCGCTTTACATAGAAAGGGACCCTTATATTATTATCAATACAACAAATACAAAAAACAATAGATACACATTTCTCATGTTAAACAACATGATATACATCAATTATACATAATTTTCAAAATAACTTTAGATAAAATTTAAGTAGAAATGCAAACATATATGTATTGTGACCAACCAGATAGAAGAGAAAGACGTCCCAGTTGCTCCCATGTACTCAGAGATATGGGATTCACACCTCCCTGAATCGTCCACTGTGAGGATCTGGTGTGTATTACCCCCAACGACATTATCAAAGTTACAATCATTGATTTTTGTCTCCAACCACCAGCCTGGCCCCTTGGGTTATTCCTCCACAGTTGGGAATATTGCCAGAACTAGTTTAGGTCAATACTTCAAGAGGGATATAGGAGCTTTAGTCACTGAGCAGGCATATAATCCCGCATTGAAGTCTGACCTAACTATGTCCATGCAAGTTACATGGAGGAAGGACTGGGTCTTGGCCGTTGTGTAGCCCTCTGTTGCTCTTTCAATACCTTCACCTAATGATAGCTAGTCCAGACATCAGTATAATCCGTAGTATATGTTAGTTAGTTGTAGTGTAAATCCTATTTTTTAAAGTCACATTAGATTTTTTTGAGGATCCGGATTGCGCTAATTGCACTGGGGGGTCGTGGTAGACCACCTACACAGAACGTTTCAAAGGTTATTGGATGAATAAGTGCAAAACCAGCAACCTGTTTTGAACTGCCTGCTAATCGTCATCGCCCCTATAAAAAAACATGCTTTGATTTTTCTGTTGTGCACGACAAAAATACTCATCATCGCCTTATTACATAAAGACTGTGTATTCGCTAACCCTTTCAGGTGTGATCTTTGGTAAGCCCTTTAAATGTGCAAAGAAACCGGGTTTGAAAAAATTGGGGTGCTTCTTTCCTGGAAATGTCCTCATGTCTCTTTAAATCTGGTTTTGCCCCATGAACGTGTGGCCGTATTTCTCTCTCACTTTGCAGCAATCGCCCTTAACCTCCCTACGCCCCCTTCCACCATTTCGTTCGCCCAATTCAGTGCTTTCCTCTTCCCATCCCACCCCTCCCTACTCACTCTCCTCCGTCCTTCCCTTGAAAACACCCACCCCCGAACTCCAAGGGCCCTTTCTTCTTCGCTCCTAATTTTGAATCTTTGTCTGTTGGTCCTTTAATTCTGCTTCTTTGAACTCGAGCAATAATAGCAATTTTTTTTTTGAGAACGACTGCAATTTTTCAATTTAAGATTTTTAACACAATTGCATTGGTAACTGGCTATAAACTAAATTACTCAACCTTGACAATGGTTAAGCTTGAAAGTGTCTATGTGTCGCGAATGAAGGAATTTTTTGTATTAATAATTAATACGAGATCCCTCGCTGAATTTCAACAGGCGGCTGCACACGGCCTTTCAAACTGAAATAGCCAGAAAATAGCGCCATTTACATGTCTACATTTATCCTATTAGATTGTTTTTAATAGGTTCAGGCAAAGTCAATTTAGAGGTCTTTTTTTGAGGTGACTCCTATTTCATCAGGAACTGGACATAAACTTACCATTTGCAGCTCTCCATTAAGTACAATCTGGGATCCCAATTCTAAGTACAAAATCACTTATTTGTGATAAGTAGCATTTTTTTTTTTAGCATCCTTGCTCTTTCGCAGGATTTCCTAGACAATTCCACATAACTGCGCAAAAATATCAAATTTGAAATGGGGGCGCTCTTAAATTTTTTCTGTTATTGCTGTAAGAATATAGTAATTGTAACACGTACTTGCGCTTTAATACTTTACTACTCTGACGTAGACTCATACAAATGCCATCCTCTCTGGGGATGCAGAACCTCCAAATATACCCCTAATAATATCCCATACCCAAAGGTTGTGGTGTCCCCCCTGGTGACATATTAACCCCCCACATGCACCACGCCATCCATCGTTCCTTCTCTAGATTTGAACTCTACCATAAGGTTGTATTTTTTCTGTACTCTTAAGTTATTGATCTAAATCGGGGATTTTTCAGGCCTAAGGGTTTTTCACCTATATAGACCTTGCAGGCCTCCTTTTATACTCCCTCAACCCTTGTTTCCCTGTTTTCGATGTATGTTAGGGTTCGGGAGGAGCCTTTTTATTGGTACCTTTTGCCCAACGTTCCGGTGCATAATTTGACACCGTTGCGTTTCACGGACCGCTATTCGTCGTCTCCCGTGATTACCTTCCTATTCCCGTTCAATCTTCTTCCTTTGTAACTGTTCTTATTTTACACAGTGTTTTAGGAACAGTTATAATTAGTTATGTTCAGGGAAATATTTACGTGGCTTATATTTCCTTTATAGTGTTCACTTTATTCAATCATATTTTACATGTTTTATTTTCCCTTCTATTGGGATAGTGGTTGAATATCATAGCGACAGCTTCTGACATTCGTGATCGCACGCATCGAGAGGTCAGCATAATCATGGAACGGTAAGCCTGGTAATTCTTTGATCGGTCTCACCCCAACCCTGCACGGCAAAGCCTAGTTGCAGGTAATAGGTGAACAAACAGAGCTCCGAGACTCAAAGGTCTGGTGCCGAGTTTCCGATCGCAATGATTCGGTAATCTCTTCACAAGAGAGCCATCGTTGCTGGGGCTTCGGCTCTTTCCGACGCCAACCTTTATGTCGGAATTTCGCGGGCATTTTCGTCCAAGTCTTTAATAGCTGTTTTACCCCAAACCCTCTCGGCATAGCCTAGTTGTTGGGGATGAGGTAAATAAACGGATCCCTGAGACTCTTAGGTCGGGGGCCGAGTTTCCGATGGCGCTAATTCGTCAATCTCTTTCCTAGAGAGCCGTCCTTCGCTGCTTTGGCTCTTCCGACGCCATTTTCTGTCGGAATTTCTCGGGTTTTGTGTGTCCGAGTCGATTGTCCTGGTGGTACCAGTTCCATCTCTTCTATTGCCGTTTCTTCCGAGTCATTTTCAGTGGCGACTCGGGAGTTTTTCGGCCCCGTTATTCGTTGTTTCCACTCCTCCCTTGTGTTCAGTCGTTTCGTTTCGGAAGGAGTGTTGTTCCACCTGTTAGCAATTTTTTTGCCACAATAGGCTCGCCCGAAATTTCCGAGTGCTCAGGTACTTCGGTCGATCAGCAGTTGAGTGTTGTCCGAGCACACGAGCTTTGTAACTGCTCTGCGCCCAGGTAATTTCTTTGTTGTCAGAATACCGGTTCTTTTAAATCCTTCGGGTAAAGCCGTTTTTCCGAGGTTTTCGAGCAATTCCTCGTGAAGTTTCGGCAGGCGTCTCTTCGGCTGTTAAAACTTATTCGTTATTCATCTCGGAAAAGTGTTTCGCCCGCTCTAGTACTCCATTATTGCTCAATAGGGTTCGGCGCTAAGTGTTTCGATTCCTCTGGTGCCTCGGTCGTTCGGTAGATCCATTGTTTTCGTCCGGGCCACCATAGAGTCGTTACTTGTCAGCCACGCCTAGGTGATTTATTTGTTCATTGGTCAAAGACCATCTGGCGTGGTAATTTCTCAATTCCTAGGCTTATTATTCCGTCTTAATCAAGCCTATAATGGGATTTTAGCTATTTATAGGGTGGTCTCCCAAGGCCATCCATGACCAACCCAGAGCGGGCCGACTTTTTTAACACAACTCCTTTCACATCTTTGGTGGTCTATCATGTCTCAAGCATGACTGGTCATCCTTTAGTATACCTTTCAGTCTTGAATCCTCGGAAGCCAGTTTTTGGGTTTATCGTCTGTGATCCATCGTGTGACCTCGATCTCTCTTATCTTGTTTTAGAGAGCAAGTAAAACAAAAACCCTTACGTGGTTCCTTAGCACTCGGCTACCATCGTTTTCTTATCGGCAGTTGTCATATACCAGTTTTTTTTTGACTGCCTCTTTGGCTCTAACACTTCTTTTTGGTGTCCCTCTTTCGTGTGCGACCCGCCTCTGCTCTGTTACTACCCAAGTCGGTTCCGTGGGAACTTGAGCGTGTAGTCGTGTTAGTATGGACTCTTCGTCCCATAGAGACTCCAATTCAGTTTCCGTTTAATTTGAAGGCTAGTAACTGGTCACTGTTGGGTCTCGACCCTCTTAAAATGCCCTAGGATAATTACACCAACCCCTAATGATCAAAGCAAAGGGAGGTAGTGTTTATTATTCTTGTTAGATCTAGGGACATTTGTAATTAACCTAAATCAAGACAAGGGGTTCGCCCCGTTATTTTTAGTAAGTGCACGATGGCATTTTTGGACGTTAAGGATATGGTTTGATATAATTTTAATCCCTTTAGTTCTATTTCCTTCTGCGTGGCTGAGGTGTTCATTTTGCGTGCTACAGAAATATTTTTCAGGAGCATATTTGAGGGGTATCTTTTTATCTTTTGGATTCATGATCCATTTTGATTCCCTCGGTCTTTTTCGGCTGAATTCCGGGTTATTTTTATGGTCGCGTCCTCCAAGCCATTTTTTCAGTTCATGAGTTCTGAACTCGAATTTCTGTTTTCACTTCTCAAGAATCTTTTCCTTGTCATCTTTTCAGATGACCTTTTCCACTAGTTTTGGCTCTCTCTCTCTCTGTCTGTCTTGTTTGGATAGAGAAGGGGGGGAGGCAGTTGATGGACCCTAAACGGATATATTTGCCACTGTTAGACATTGCTGCGAGCTCAGTTTCTTCTCACATTGACAGTTATTGATATCGTGCTTATTGAACTGGTGGAGCCGGTGTAAAGACACTTAAGTGCCTAGCTACGATAACAACATGTCCGACACGGTATTTGACACCGGCATGCCCTATGCCGTGTTGTGTCTGCACCGGTGTAAAGAAACTTGCCAGTTCTGTTTCCGTCACTTACTTCCGGTCCTCATTGCGGTTATCTCGTGAGTTCGCGCGTCTTTACTAACTTTACTTACTACTCTTCGGCTATTTTCCGTTTCCCTTCCTCCTCCTCCTCCCCGTATCCTCAGTTGTTGCACAACCTCGGGAGGAAATTCTTGCCGCCTAGAACACAAGTTCCTCTTCTTGGGTTTCGCTTCCCGAATGTTTCCGAGACACGAAGTGTTCCGGTCCGATCCTGCAGTAGTGTGTCGACCGCACCTCCAAGTGTCTTAACGACTCAAACCCACCTGGTTCATTGGGTGTTAATTACCCTCCATTCAGCGCTAATCCTCTAGCCATGCGATTCTGGCTATTGTGCTTTAATGTCCTATTTAATTACCCTCTGTTTAGAACTTGAGAACTCCCCCTTCCCGATATGTTTGTCTTGGGGGCTTCTCATCGGCTAAGGCTGTCTGTTTCAAGTAGACTTTGAAGTCAGACCTTAGACCTCTGTCTTTCCCACTCTGAGGATGGGCACCTACCTCCCTCTTATAGAATCCTAAGGCCTTCCCCATACTACGAGTAGTATGTTTGTGCTAGGGGGCATTTTTGTCTTATATCGTTGCCATCAATTCCGACACAGTCTGTTAGAGCAAGATGATGGCCGCTTTCTACTCTTGTGTTATATTGGCCATCCATAATATCTAATTGGCTCAGTATTGAGTTTTGCTTTATATTAAGCACCTTCATGTGTCCCGTGGGCTTGCGTTCTAATTCAGTCACAGGATACTGTTTCGTTTGACGCCTTTTTCCATTCTACTTGGTCTACAGAGTCAAGTTCTATTAGAGAAAGTGGACGGTTGCTTCGCTAGAAGTCTATTTCTGATATATCACCCTTCCTGGCCTGGTTCAATGTCGCATATTTTGATCTTTATTAAACTTTGGAGGTCCTTTCATACCCAGAGGTTCTGTAATGGAGACCCTGGCCTCGGTGTTTTAAATCGCATATCATATAAAGGTTTCCTTAGAGGCCACTTCATTTGTTTTAAGATTGCCAACCCTCACACTCGTGTTTTTTCCGGGCCGTCTCTGATGGCTTCGTTTCTTTTTTCACCGATTGCTAGTCCTTTTGGAACAATTCCTCATCTTCTCATATCCCATGCTTTTTTAACACATTTACGAACCTGAAAGGGTCTAAATGGCGCTTTATAATCCGTAGAGTATTCTTTGGGTTAAACTTTTGTTAAACCACTGTTTTAATCTCCCCATTCAGTGCATACAATATCTTGACTGCAGGTTCTTAATTGTTCCTATTTACATGATTTATGACGAATTTTGTCGCCTTTACAACTTGAGCAGACTAGAACGTGTACCGTTCAACTGCTGCTTCTCCATCTACAGTCCGTCTCGCCCCCTTCTTTTGAGTTCCGATGTCGGACATAGTTCGTCGATATCTAGAATCGGAGTGGGACAATCCTGCGTAGCTCATCCATTTGCTCCCCCCCAGTCAGTCGCCTTTATCACTACCCTGGATCTGCTATGTTCTGTATACTAGCTGCTGTACTCTCCGGGGTCCTATGTCCACATTTTTAACAAGGCTAGACATTTATATTCATTCAGCCAGAGAACTGAGAGAAACTTTATCCTCATCTTCTCGTTCGGACAGTTCGTCTGTTGTCTTTTATATTAATGCCTGAAGGGACTGATTGTTTGCTATTAGGCGATTATTTTATGTCTCTTAAAGCATTTAAAAGTTATCTAGTTATAGTTACAACTGCTAATATCTTTTCAAGCTGCAGGTTATTGAGCAATTTCTGCTATTTTCTTAAGTATTTCTCCAGAGTTATTTTGAAATGCACTCTGGATTAATACGTTATTGGCCTATCGGTGTTTTAATTTTCATCGGTCCTATACTCCTTGCCAAACGACCCCGTGTTTCCGTAACAAGATACCATTTTAACATTTTTTCTTTTGCTTACATGGTATTTGGAATCTCGTTAGCCTCTGATGATAACTCCTAGAGCGATGTCGTAGTTTTATGTCTGACGTTCATCCTCTATTTTATCATATCGCTGAGTTTGCTAGAGTTTTAATCACTTCAAAAGAACTACACTAGGCCTACAATGATTCATGTGTAGAAGTTAAATCTCATATCTGGATACTACGAGATTCACTGCGAAACTCGATTCTGTGATTCTCGTCGAGTTGCAATCTTTGGAGAAGCATGCCGTACTTCTCATCGCAGATTATTACTAATTCTGGCTTTGTCATTTATTTTACGTGGGATATTAGGTTCTTCGGCCGTATCCCACGTGTGTTACAGCAGAGCTGGTTCACAGGGACAAGTTCGGGGTGCAATCCTTTCTAGTAGTGTTTCCGGGAAATCCCCAAGGATACCACGTGCGCTGCTTCAGTTTCGTGTGCGTCGTGGATCCTTTCTAAATGACACCTTTTCCAGATTGTTTTTTCGGGTCGATTGTCGCGTACTAAGTTTTATCTTGGCGAAGGTACCGCGGTCTTTTTTTATCTCGGCGTACCATCGCAACCGTATTTTGGTAAACAGTTCAGGATTCATCTTTGTGGCACTTCCCGTGTTTGGTCAGCGGCGGGTTGTATTGAACAATCGGTGGCCTGATTTAATCGGTATCAGCCCAAATCTCGTTACAACTTTTGTGCACAAACAACGTTCGTCTTCGCTGCAGATTTTTTCAAAGGATGTCTATTTCCTTTGCGTACGTTTACATAGAAATTGTTTACATCTTGGTTCTCGTTATTTATTTAACCTCATATGTTTGTTCGCACGTAAGAAATTGTTTATTTCTCCTCTGATAGAGAGTATTTTCGTATGTTCACTTGTTACAAACATAGGATTTTGGGATAACTCTGAATTCGTGCATATTTTAAATCCTAAAGATCTCTAAGCGAATTTTAATCTTGTATTTTGTGGCCAAACTTTCGATTTCGTATTCGCCTTGATAGTCATAGGCGCATGTATCCCTTCTATTTGCGCGACAAGTCGCCCTAAATATGGTCTGTGATAATCAGTACAACTTTCGTTACCGCTCGATCAATGACCGTCCAAACCTCTTTTTGTATGTTCGCTGGTTGAAGTAACGAATTCCAGCGCAGTATGTGGTAGAGCATCTCTTTTGCGCTCCCTTCTCGAGCAATTTCTTTAATCTTCACTCTTGTGGGCCGTTTGCTCCGGTTAACAATTAATGTTTATGGTATAAGACATGTCTTGGGTATTCCAAAACTGAGCCTTCTTGGACAATCTTAGATTGGAGTCTTGTCCTGATTAGTCAAGTTTTTCTAATTGCAGTGAGCTTCACTGCATTGTGGGTTTTTAAGCTTATTGTGTTAAGTACTTTACTGTTACAGGCCAACTTTCTGACCCAAGTCTTTGGCCTAACTGTTAATTAGTTTTATTTTCCTTTTTGTTGTTTTATCTTTGTGTTTCCCCTTTTTCGGGGCTTGAGTTCGCTCACCTCCGTCCTTATTTCGGCGCTAGTCTGACGTTGATACAATTTGTATTGAGTCTACGTCAGAGTAAGTAATTCAGCCCGCAGTCACTACAAAAGCCTTGGTGCTTTGGTATGTTACTAAGGGCGGCGGGCTAATCCTTACCTGACGTAGACTCCTCCCATCCCAGTCCCCCTGTGCGAACTCCGCTTTATGGTAGAGTCACTGAGAAGGAACGATGGATTGTCGTGGTGCATGTTGGGTAATATGGTCACCACGGGGGGAACCACACCCTTTGGGTATGGTAGTATTTTAGGGGTCATATTGGAGGTTCTGCATCCCCAGAGATGGATGCAATTTGTAATTGAGTCTACGTCAGGTAAGGATTAGCCCGCCCGTAGTAACATACAAAGCACCACGGTGCTTTGGTAAATTTGTAGGTTTATCATGTGTAATCTTATACTTTGTATCTAATGTATTTTGAATTTTTTTGCTTTATAAGTTGTATTTAATGTTTTTATGTACGGGTCCTCCTGGAATAGTGGTGTTCTTTCACTGACTATGCTAAGTATACCTTTTATATGAAAGCTTAGAGACTGCCTAAATTTGCAAAGGGCATATTAGGGTAGCTATACTCTGGCTGACTGACTTGTTAGAGGACGCTATGCCGTACTTCTATCGCAAGATTATTACTAATTCTGGCTGGTAGTTATGTTTAAAAAAAAACCCCCCCCCCCCCCTTACCCCCCCCCCTGGGATATTAGGTTCTTCGGCCGAAATCCCACGTGTGTTACAGCAGAGCTGCTTTCAGGTACATGTGCGGGGTGCATCCTGTCTAGTAGTGTTTCGGGAATCCCAGAGGATACACACGTGCGATGCCTTCAGTTTCATGTGCGCGGTTGGATCCTTTCTAAATGAAACCTTTTCCAGATTGTTTCGGTCGATTGTCGCGCATTAAGTTTTATCTTGGCGAAGTGACGAGGTCTTTTTAGCTCGGCGGACATCGCAGCCGGTTTGGTAAACAGTTCAAGATTCAATCTTTGTGCGACTTCCGTGTTTGGTTCACGGCGGGTTGTATGACATATCGGTGGCGTGAGTTAATCAGTATCAGCCAAATCCTCGTTACAACTTTTGCACAAAACATTGTCCGCTGCAGATTTGTCAAAGGATGTCTTATTTACTTTGCGTAAGTTAATTATGAAATTTGTTAAATAACTTGGTTCTCGTTATTTATTTAACCTCATGATTGTTTGTTCGCACGTAAGAAAATTTTTTTTCATCTGATAGAGAGTATTTTCGTATGTTCAATTGTACACAGAATTTTGGGTATAACTCTGAATTCCGTGAATATTTTATCCTAAAGAGCTCTAAGCGAATTTAGCTTGATTTTGTGCAAAATTTCGACTTTCGGTATTCGCCTGATAGTCATAGTCGCATTAGTCACCGTCATTTAGCGGCGACAAGGTCGCCCAAAAAGATGGTCTGTGATATCATACAACTTTCGTTACCCCGATCATGACCGTCCAACCGCTTTGAGTTATATGTTAGCTGGTTGAAGTAACGAAATTCCAGCGCCGTATGTGGTAGAGCATCTCTTTTTGCTCTCCCATCTCGAGCAATTTCTTCAATCTTGGGCCGTTTTGATCGGGTAACAATTAATGTTTTTATGGGATACAGACTGTTTTGGTATTCCAAAACTGCCTTCTTGAGACATATCTGTAGATTGAGTCTGTCCTGATAGGTCAAGTTTTCTATGCAGTGAGCTTCACTGCATTTTGGGTTTTAAGCTTATAATTGTGTTAAGTACCTTACTGTTACAGGCCAACTTTCTGACCTAAGTCTTTGGCCTAAACTGTTAATTAGTTTCTTTTCTTTTGTTTTTATCTTGGTGGTTCCCCTTTTTCGGGGCTCTGAGTTCGCTCACCTCCGTCCTAACTTTTCGGCGCTAGTCCTGACGTTGATGCAATTTGTATTGAGTCTACGTCAGAGTAAGTCTTAGCCCGCAATAACTACCAAAGGAGCACTTGGTGCTTTGTAATTTTACTAAGGGTCGGCTAATACTTACCTGACGTAGACTCCCTCCCATCCCAGTCCTCCTGAGCGAACTCCGCCTTTATGGTAGATTCAGCTGAGAAGGAACGAAGGATGGCGTGTGCATGTTTGGGTATAATGTCCACCACGTGGGGAAAACCACACCCTTTTGGTATGGGTATTAATTTTAGGGTATATTTGGAGTTCTTCATCCCCAGAGATGGATGCATTTGTATTGAGTCTAAACGTCAGGAAGTAGTAAGCCCGCCCTATAACATAACAAAGCACCAAGGGGCTTTTGGTATTATGTATGTTTATCAGTGTAATCTATACTTTGTATTAAGTACTTTTGAATGTTGTTTTGTGCTTTATAAGTTGTATTTAATGTTTTATAGTAACAGGGTCTCCTGGAAATAGTGGTGTTCTTTCACTGACTATGCTAACGTAATAACCCTTTTCTAATGAAACTTAGACTGCCTAATTGAAAAGAGACAACAATATTTAGGGATAGCTATACTCCTGGACTGACTGAACTTGTTAAGGAAGTTGTGTTTGTCATATTCACCTTCATGATACGCACAAGGATCCTCCCAAAAGAAATCATTTATGATGTTAAGCGGCACTGGCACATTTCAACAATAATATGAAATTCCTTCAATCTTTACTTTGCTCTCAAATGGTAGTCTATGACCTTGGAAGCATACATGTAACTTTTTACACACCACATATCATAGCACCAAGCAGATAAGTCTAAAGAACATCCAGTAATTTGTAGGCCAAATTTTGAGTTTTTTTCCGTAACTTTTAATCACAAAAGTGTCTAGTACCACATCTATCACAGACTCGTATTCATTGATGTAAAACCCAAATGTCCTACAGAAAAACATCCATTTCTATCTGAAATTTGGAAGAATCCCTGTAAATGAAAACATCATCTCTCTAGAAATGTTATCATGAACCACCTTTTTTTTTAGTTTGGTAAAATTTTTCCCCATAATTAATAATAATTGTGATCTTTTTTCACCAGAATGGTCCATGGAGGTACCCATCTATGCCAAAAATTCAAAGTCGTGTTCCATTGATCTTGCTGGCAATGAACATCTTCCCGTGGAAACCAGAACACATCAAAGCATTTGAGGTAAGGAAATATGGTAATGGCACGGTAGATGTTAGAATACCTTAGGAGAGGGCACCCCCCCAAAATTTCTGATTCTCTCTATATCCATATTCACTTGTATTGATTAAGCTTTTAAAGCAATAACAGATTATTTTGAGAGCGCCACCACTTTTTCAGGTGGGATTTTGAGATTTTTGCACAGTTCCAGTGCTAATTGACCATGTAAAGAATACCTGTGAATGGTAGATCTCAAACTTCTCTATGTGGCGCAAAAGAATGAATTTTTGTAATGGAAGAATTAATATCGGAAGATATCTGCTAATAATCAGCGGACTGCTGGAAGAATCCTTCCCATATGAAATAGCAGGGAAATTGCGCATGTACAATGTTATGCTCATCCGTGAGTGTTCCTTCGGTTCAGGCAAGTCAAGTTAGAGGTATTTTCTTGAGGTGGCACTATGTCATGGACGGACATAAATTGGCGTTTCCGCTCCTGCCAATAAATACATTTCAGGGATCCAGATTCTAATTACAAAATCGCGTCTTTTATGACAAGTACACATTTTAGCATTACCACTTGCAGGTATATTACTAGACAATTACCAACACACTGTGCAAAAAGTCTCAAATTTTGAACAATTGGGGGCGGGCTCTTCAAAAAAGTGCTGTTATTAATTAATGTTTGTCTCATAATGGTGAATTTCTAAGGAAAGTGTTACAAATACTTTTGGATGGATTGCATAGCAAAATTCCAGCTTTTGAATGGTAATGTCGAAACATTTCTTGGGTGTGTTCATTCATTTCAAAATCATTAAACAATACCAGCCCATTTTTTGAAGAAAGAATGCCCCCGACATGGAAGTAGTGCACCTCACGAAAATGACTCTAACTTGACTTGCTGAACCAATCTGAAAGAATAATGGATGAGCATATTACACATTACGTAGGCGCAATTTCCAGCTATCAATCTGAAAGTTGTTTCCAGCAGTCGTTGAATTGTTATCGGAAATCTCCGCTATTATTATTTTAATTACAAAAAATTCATTTCTTTGCAATTACAGGAGACCATTCACAGGGATAGTTTAAATCGCAATTACCAGCATGCAAATGTAAAAAAATCTTCAAAATTTTTGGATATTGGATGCACCCTTCAAATAATGTGCTGGTATTGCTTTAAAGTGAATTAACAGCAGGCCAGATTGGAGCTAAGCATCCCTCCCGACATCATAAACATAAGGTGGCTTACTGCTGATGTTATATGTGCAATCTGTCAACCTGTGAGGATGACTTCCTTAGTCACGAACTCAAAGCAAAACCGTTAAAGTATCTAAATTACCAGCGACTTATTTCTCGGTCCAGCAAAGAACGGGAATCGAACCCGGGACCTCTCGGTTCTCAAGTTCGGATTTGCGCGCAAGTGATAGAGCTAAGAGGAAGTCCCATGCGGTCTATGACATTGAGTGCGAGACTCGTAACATACTCCCTTATCACAAGGCCCATTCCCGTACTGAAACTCCTGCCTTCCTGATACAAGGTACGTAACCGCAGTCATTGCAATCCAACCGCTGCCACCATATTGTCCAAAACTCTAAACATCACAAACCGCAAGCTATCTAAATACTCAAACGAGATTTATACCAGCGACTTATTTCTTGGTCCCATAAGACGGGACTCGAACCCGCGGGCACTTGGTCGAGAAGCAGTGAATTCAGCTAAGTTAGTCTATTGACCCTACGTGTTATACCTCTGAACACTTGGCCGCATATGATCAGATGGAGCTCTGGCGACAATTCTGGCCATGCCAAGAACTGCACTCACAACAGTCTCCAGACCCTCCCCCTGTTTTACATGTCCTTCCCCACACATGTTCTCACCTGGTACAGTCTCCCGGAAGCATAGAGATAGACCGGAGAAGCTGAGATCCGCCCGCCATCTTTATGCTTTGGGGTTCAAGGGCTACGAATATTTTCTAATAGAACAACAGATCAGAAACTTAGTCCCTCGCACAAAAATATGTCAAAAATACCCTCAGTGCAGTTAAATCCCCGAGGAAGACTTGATCATAACATAAGTACAGGTGGGTAGGTACATGCAAACCTAACAGCAATAGCGAATTCAAAATGGCATCAATGTCTGGCGTAACCCGAGTGCTAGTCTTATTCCAAGACTTAATATGGTAGGAGGTGCTCTTACACATATCGAACGGTTACACCAGACTTGACTAAAGGGCTGGGCCTGGCACATATTAACCCGTTCCGGACCTGTTCTAGGCACATTCATGGCCTCACACACCAGTGGACTTATACGATGCCAATTACGGACCTCCCGTCGGCAAACATGTGTGGCATGTAATCTGATATCGGGTTGCAGTTCATTGATAAACGGCCTCCGGGCGAGACACTCCTGGCTAAAAATCTGGGCAGTCTGGCAGTCAGAATTGCTATGTCTCGCTTATTTTTGAGTAATGGTTAAAGTTGACTGGCCTAAAACAATGGGAACTGCTGAAGCAACGTGGGCTAGAAGTAGCCCAAAGTCCGGGAAACTGTTAATCTAAATGACCGTATTGGAAATTATACTATTTGCAGTCGGGGTTATCCACTAACCCCGACGTATTTTGAAGTCCATCATTTAATTCCTAATTATCATGATATTACTAGGGGTATTGAGCTAGGTTTACGAGTAGATTTGTGAATGAAACTGAGAATAGAGCCTGCCATAGTAAGCACGTAGCATTCCACAAATTACCGGTTGGACAATCCCCAATGCCCAAATTGAGCATGTCGTTTCCTACCCCGACATATAAGTCGATTGGTTCCCGGGTGTTTCTTCGCAACCTAAGTAATAAGTTTGCACAAAATACTTTTGAGCAGGCGTGGTATTTATATTCTGTTACTGTTCCGTAATCCATGTATGGATGAACCCCATCATCCCGACAACATCCCGCTGGGTTATTGTAATGACTGCCATTGTGTTCAAATAGAGTCTCTTCAACAGACTTTAGTAGGCGTCTGTGAAAATTTGATATCTTGGGTTTAATATAAGGATTTAAAAACAAAAATATGTGACCTGTTAGAATTATAAGGATTCTTCCCAATTACATGTAAGCGAGGCACCTGCCAAGGAGCCCCTTCCCGAAATCCTATTCATTCTCTGTATTGTGTACTATACAACTGTACATAGCCTCACATAGCATAGCTTCGCATACAACATGAGTCCTATCAACGAGGGCTACGGCCGGCTCTGATATGTGAAGCTACAGCGCACAAGGAGTTTGAGATATACGTGAGAACAACTTTGGAAGATGTACTTCTCCAGGGACAGAAAAAAATTAGAATCCAAAACTAGCGGCATCAAATAGAGCTAAATAGGGAAAGGAATTAGCGGATTTAGAAGCATCTAAACAACAACTGAAAAATAGTGTGAACAAGGAAGTACAACAGGAGTTAGACATCTGCAGACGGACTTGGGCAAAGCCAAAGAGCGTGAGTGAAATGAAACAGGGCGCCGGGCTTTTCAAGGCGAAAATAATTTCGACTGGTGGTATGGAGAAAACGGGTAGGGGAAAATGTATGGAGAAAGTAGAGAAAATTCTCAAAGATAAATGTGGTTGGAACGACGGCCGTCCATATTGAGAGGGCCCACCGTGACGGAAGAAGTATCGAGGGAAGGGAAAATCGTATAAGTTCGGTGAATGTTATCCTATCAGGACAAAATTTAAAGTGATTGAAAGAAAGCACAAGCTCTTGATGGTCTACCTATGTTTGTGACGGACGATTTAACACCGTTGTGTGGCTCTGAACTGAACTGAAAAAAACGAAAATGGAGAAAGAAGTGAAAGAACTTATGAACGAGGGTGAAAACTAAGATTTTACGCTGGGGGAAGTGGAGAACCAAGGAAGGAGTAATTACAAGGTTTTTAAGCCACCGCCTTTCACCTTATGCGAAAATAAGTAGCATTACTTCAATTATGATGTAATGCAAAAAGGCAATAAACAATAAAATGTTTTTTCCCGCACGTTATCAAGGTCTGTCTACGGAGTAGCCCCACGTGTTTTTTGCAGCCATCTTGATTAATGCCATGAAATTCATACGTGGTAGGAAAAACGGACTTTGATAGCTCATTGAAAGTTGTAGACAAACACGTTAAAAAAAAAAAAAAAATGCCCTTTATTCTATTACTCAAAGACTACTAGTATACTGGTCCTAAGGTATATTTCTAAATTTAGCTCCAATTATGTGGATTTTGCCACTTGTGAAAAAAAATGGGTGCTTGCCGTCATTACTCGTATGATAAATGACTCTGGTTCGACGCCTTGTATGTTATCAGGCGAAAGTATACTCGGTCTCTACGGTTGTGAACAACCGTGTTGTGAAACATTCTGACTTTAATTATATGTTGATATAACTGCATGGTTAAACTTGAACCAAAAAAATGGACACGAATCCAGGAATGGTATCCCTATGCTAGGTTCGGCATACGTGCTGAATGAAATAGTGTTCAATACATGTATAAAAGCTTTCATGATAAAGTGCTACAGTAAAAAAAACCGTCGGTCTCCACTGGTACATAGACGTAGACCCGTACCTCTTGGCTACTGTCATGTGAACGCGGAGCAATGTCACATGGGCCATGTGTGAGAGAATTATTTACACCGACCGGGTGAATCAGTGCTATTAGTATTTTAACTTGGTGATTTTTGATTTACTCATTGAATCAAGTAATGGGGGGCTCCGGGGAAGCCCAGTGTAAAACCGAAAAGGGGACCTTTTCCTGCAATTTGACCCCTGTTTTGTCCTCGTTCAAAAACAACAAGTACAGGTGCCCATATGGTCAGGTATTTATTCTCAATTTTTTTTACAGGGATGGGATATTTTTGGCTCGTATTTTTCCCCTGTTTTTTCAAGTTTGTGATTTTTGAAGGGTTGGTGAGTGAATTTTGTGTTTTAGTCGTGATTTGATGTATAAACAACACAGAGGTTCAACAAATGTAAGAAATATTGTCTATGTGTGAAACTATGTTGAGAGCATTAATACATGAGTCAAAAACAGGTTGTCCAAAATTCAACGATAAATCGTATGAGTAATCTGTGGAATGTGTTAGTGTTGAAGGGGCGTAAGGTGATTCCCAGAAGTATGTATGATGTAAACTGTATGTGACAAAACTGTGTTTATGCATTATTGATATGGCAGTTTACAGGTGTGTCCCCAATTTTGCATGATAATTGTAATGATGCATCTGCGAAATGTGTTTGCACTCGAGCGCAAATACGCATGATGTTTCATAGTGTCCGACAGTTGACAGGTGTTCATCAATACATGATAATAGTAACGATCAATTTGCGAAATGTTGTTGGTACTCGAGTTGCAAATTGTTTCATAGATGTTCGATCGGTTAGTTATCTACTCAGGTGATGAAAATCGGTATAAAACTGCTTTGGGGGAGGTAACATGTTATAATTTTTCAACATCACGTCAGTCGACAATAACCATATTATTAAGATCCGTTAATCCCTCCCATCCCCCTGTGCATGCTTCGAACACGGCGGTTTTTTGAGGTATACGAGATTGGATTATACCATGGTGGTACGTATTTTATGTACAAGAGGTGCGGTCGATGTATCATGCAGGTTTCCCATGACCGACGTGTTTATGGTGATCATGTGTAATACTAAGGGCACAAAATAAGTAGATCTGTCATCGGTCATGAATTGCAGAGCCTCGGCTGATTTTAACAAGCGTAGGGATGTCTTACATTTCCTTAGAAATAAGAAATATTCAATTACTGTCTCCAGAACGTCACTTTTCTAAGAAATGGAGGATATGGTTAGAGCAGAGTGGGGCTTTGAGTGCTATTTTAGCTCGTATAGAAGTAATGCAAGGGGGGTGGCAATTATGTTTAACAATACTTTTGAATTAAATTTTTTGGGGTTAAAACGAGAAATTTAGGGAATATGCTTGCTTTGGATATGAAATTAATGAGGTTAGAATACCCTGTAACATATATGTCCAAATAATGACTCGCCACTCTTCTTCAATGAGCTTGGGGAGATCTTCAATGAATTCGATAACCCCCATAATATAGTTTGTGGCGATGGAACCTAGTTTAAATGAGAATATTGAGTGTATAAAATATGTTAGATTAAATTAATCCAAAATGCAAGGAAAAAGGTTTGATCTCTGTGATGAGTTTGACATAGTTGATGCATGGCGAGAATTACCACAACCCAAACACTCGTAAATATACCTGGATACAGCACAATACAACCAAACAATCTAGGCTGATTTTTTTGCATTCATCTGAATTAAATTCTAACATCGTTACCCTATGATCATTCAAGACTGGCACGCACTGATCATTTCGCTTATAGATATGAAATTTGACTTACCTGTTAACGAGGTGTGCGGGTATTGGAAATTAAATAATTCGCTGCTGAAAGATGTGGCTACCTTTGTTCAATTGGTTAAAGACACTTATAAGGGAAGGTGTTGAGCAATATGCGGTGCCAGGTTAGAATAAATTATATGAAATACTCATCCTAATGATATTATTTTTTCAATAAAATGGCCAGCTTCT
Organism: Ophioderma brevispina; assembly: GCA_023653785.1. NCBI lineage: Eukaryota > Metazoa > Echinodermata > Ophiuroidea > Amphilepidida > Ophiodermatidae > Ophioderma > Ophioderma brevispina. The sequence goes on from JAMKCH010001154.1 coordinate 21,023, forward strand.
TTTCGAAATGATTTGATGGCAATTAGAGCAAAGGTATAACATATGAATGCTTTTTAAAAAGAAAGCAGGGAAGGAAAATTTAAAAGATGAGTCTGATTTGGAAGAGGTTTATCAGGAACTTGTCAAATTTGATTATTGCAAAGGGACCCAGTCAGTTAATGAGAGGTATTGTAATAAGCAAGCCGATACTTGTACTATAATTAGGAAAATAAAAATGGATGGCGTGTCGGAATAGGTCAAAAACCCGTTGGATTTTTAGAACAGGGGAAAAGCCTTCTCTTTATTTTGAACATGGAAAAAAGAAAATTTTGTAATAAAAGTATAGTTCTATTGTTAAAGAAAGTGACAATTCTAGATTAAACAGTTCTAGTGATATTCTTTTGGAGGCTAGGACCTTTATCAAAGATCTGTACACCGCTCGAGAAATTGACGAGGATGTTATAGTAGTCTATTTTTGAAAAGTCAGGCGCACCTATTTTGGCAGATACCCAGCGCGCTCCTCTAGAAGGTCCAATTAAGTGATGGTGAGCTTATTGCAGTGTAATAAAAATAGCAAAATGGGAAGTCACCGGGCTATGATGGGTTTGGGTATGAATTTTACAAATCTTTTCAGTGACTTGGGGTGTTATCTGTTCGTTCATAAACTATGCATATGAATCAGGCCAACTTTCTGCTACTCAAAAATATGGTGTCTATTGCTACCTAAGGGTGATAAACCAGACAGTTTTTAAAAAATTGGCGAGACCACTACGCTTCTCATGAGCATATAAGTTAGCGTCAGCATGTATCGCAGAAAGAATTAAATCTTGTTCATCTTGATATTATACCATGAGACAGCAAAAGAGGCTTTATGGCAGGTCGTTATATAGGGGAAAATGTTAGATTAATGTATGAATTTGCTTTAATATACTGATTATTACGATATCCCTGGGATGTTTCTATCAATAGATTCGGAGAGGCCTGTCCTTGTTCTGTTTCTCATACTTTTTTATGAAGGTTTTTGGATAATTATAATTTGGTTCCTCTATAAAAAAGGATCATATTTCTCTAGCCAAGCTAAAAGCCTCTGTTGTGGTAAATGGATTATTTTATCAGAATCATTTGATGTAAAACGTGGTTGAGGATCAGGGGGATGGAAGGTGTAGTCCTTGATTGATTCCTCCTCTGGCGAGGTGCTGGAATGCTGGTTCGTTATAACAGAGACTTAAAGGGCATTACAATCGATAAAATTGGAATATCGCCTATATCAGTATGGGCCCGCAGAGACACAGTTCCTGTATTAATGGTACTGAGAAATCTGTGAATGCTCTTTTCGGGTACTGATAATTTTGCCAAAAAATTTCTGTTCCAACATAACATAGAAAAAACAAAATGCTGTTTTTGTTTGGGTGGGGGTTCAAATAAAATAGAATAGATAAAATTTGTCCAAATTTACAGGTAAATTGGGTTTTACACCGAGTACATTTAGAGTGTTAGGGATCGAATATTTTCGACCGGCTGGATGATATGATTAATTTAAATTATCAGAATAGAATAGGTTCGATCCATAATTTAAGTATTCAGTGGTTAGGAGAAATCGTACAGAGTACTCGGCCCGTGTGACCGATTGGTCAAATCCCTGTTGCTTTCTAAATTACTTACCTGATTTTAATTCCTTCCTGACCCAACCATTTAATGTTATTAGAGATTTTAATCGGCCAGATATAGATTTTATGGAAAGGAAGGGACAGAGTCTCTAGAAATCAAATGATTCAAGATCAGAGGCAGGTGGTGTGAGAAGGGTTGATATTCAAGTGAATATATGCCTTGAAGGTTCTGGGTTAGAAGGTTACTAAATTCCTGCAATTCTGGATGGTGTCGGTTATTTTTTAAGTGGTTTAATATTTCGCATTTATGTTTCTTGAGGGTGGTTCACCAAAGTATTGAAAATGTTAAAACCCAACCAGTTTTTGGTTTGATGTTCTTAACAGGACTGGTGTAAATTGTGATATCTCTTTTTTTTTTTGAAAATGCACTCGCCCCTTAATTATTAATGAGGTTCAAGAGTGCTTTAGGGTTCAATGACAGAACGTCATGATTGGTGGGGTTGAAAGGCATTTTTTATCACATTGGGTCGAAGAGGGCGTGGTGTTAATTTCATATCGATATTTGATGAAAAAGGGAATTTTTCTCACTCGCAGGTTTTAAGAACAACTATAAAATCCGTACAAATATTCATAGAATATAGGTGTTATAAAGGCAGTTAAAAAACACTTTCAAAAATTTTTTGAAGGGTTAAGTTAGCTCCCAATGATGCCTTTCAATTTTGAATTGATTGTAAAAGATAAGAAAGTTCTCGAAGGAATCTATGATATCTGTGTTTTGACTAGAAGGTGGTTAGAAATTTGCAGAGAGGGAACACAAAATAAATTTGCATTACAATTTTGAGGATGGGTCAAGCGTTCATACTATACTGTTAATGTACCATGATACAAAAACTAAGATGGTTCTGTTTTAGAATTGTCATCGGATTCTTGGGGTTAATTCTTTCTTGTTTATGATTGTAAAAAAGATCAGAGCTAGGGGACTTTTTAATAAGGAGGAGGAAACATTAATTCACCTGTTTGTGAAGGTGGTGTTACCCCCTCCTTCTGGATAAGATAGCAAAGTGGTTTAATGATCTTATCAATATAAATATTATTAGTGATAAAGAGATGTGCGTGTTTGGCATAAGGGATGTTAGAATTAATTCAACAGCTCTTAAACTGATATTATTAATTGTCACTTTCATATGTATAAAAGAAAATGAATGAGCGGCATCCAAATTTTGTTGCTCTTTCGGGATGAGGTAAAAAGATATTATACTTATGAGAAATATAATCTTCACCAAGAATAGTCGGGCTCAGAAGTTTAACAGAAAATGGGATACCTACTCGGCTTATTGTTTGAAGTGGGTTGTTAACCTGACTGTAATTTTTGCTCTCAAAAGTGAATTTTATCGTATGGTTCTATGTATGGATTGTATGGATTAAATGTGAATAAATTGTTTTTCCTCTGTGAAAAAAAAAAAAAAAAAAAAAAAAGTTTTTTCTGTATAACGGTTCCAGGTGCTATAAGAAGGAAACCATTTATGAAAAAAACATTCCACACGGTCCTGATGTTTTTGGAAATTCGACCACTAAATGTCTGTCGTTTTCCAAAATGGCAGTAAGTGCGTGAACCGATGCGGTGTAATCCATGCACAGCGGGGAGTGTTGGCTGCTGTGGATGAAACCATGAACTTGTTTTTGCAACTTGTAGGCTGGTAGCACCATGTCTTCTGGGCTGCAGAGTTTTGTGCAGGGCCGTACCCAGGGATTTATTTTGGGGGGAGGGGTGGGACTTCGAAAAAAGAGAACCTAACACCCCCCCCACACCCTTAAAAAAAAAAAAATGTCTCCTTTTTGGACTTTGTGTACATCTCATCACCAAAAAGTGGACTTTCTTTTCAAATTTTTTCTATATTAAAGGTGCAACAAGAGATTTGAGTCATCCTATTTTCTGTGATATGTAGTGATTTCATATAGACACCCAATAGATTCCCTACCTTTTATTTGGTTACAGAAATAACCTAAAATGAAAATAACACCAGATTTGTATCTGCTTATATTTCAATAGAAAACATAGGCTGAATTTTGTATTTGCTCCTATAGGAAATTAGAAATTTCACAACTTTTGTACCAAAGAAACAGTTCTCAGCTTAATCCTTTTAGATGGGGATATTTTTGATAGAAAGCTTTACACCAGTGCCAAAATCAGAATTTTCACATATTTAGGGAGACATGTTATTTGAAATCTCTCGTTGCACCTTTAATGGTCTTTTTTATAAATAAAATTCAGCAAAAAGTGGAGCTCTTGCCCTTTTTGTGGAATTTGGGGTGTACCCCCCCTTGCATATGGACCTGGATTTGTGTCAACCATCAGCATGTTAAAGAATACCAATGAGCTAATTTGCAAAACAACATGTGTGGGCCACCTTATTCACAGGCCGCATAATTCATACTCGTATTGCTCGTGTAAATTTGTACAGTGTCCTATTTATCAAAATATTTTTCAGAACAATTGCAAAGTCTTCACCTGAATTGGGTGGGATGTCTTTCCCAAACTACTTGGTAAAATCAAAAGAGATCATGCATAAGAAAATGCAGTGAAATGACTTATTTTGAGAGATGAAAAGGACACACATCCAATATATAATTGTGAAATTCATCTGTTTTTACAGGAAGCTGAGAAGCTTGGAATCCCACGAGTAGCCCATGCAGGAGAATCGGGCCCAGCGGAAAATGTGAAGATTGCTATTGAAGTGTTAAAAGCTCAGAGGATTGGACACGGGTACCACATAGTGGAAGATGAAGCCATCTATCAGGTAAAAACAAAGTGACAGTATCAAAATGGAGTCATGAGTTTGTGCAACTTGATTGTATAAGACAATTTATATCTGTCTTCAGAGTGGTTCATAGAAATCTTTGTATTGTACAGTTTTGGTAAAAGTTCCCGGATGCAATACTAGTATTATACAATACAATATTCTTTTAATATTGTATAGCATCCAGGCATTTTAGCGAGAATGACATCATTGAAACACTCTATCGTTCAGGGCGTTTGATCATGTTGATCAAGACTAGCCAGTTAAATCTTGTGGGATGTTGTTTATAAAGATGATGAACAAGAGGGGGCTCAGTATGGAGCCTTGGGGTATCCCAGCATTAGCGTTCATTTTTGCTTCTTCTTTCCAAACGGCTGGACCGATTCAACTCAAAGTTTGTAATCAGACGTTTTTGGTGATATGCTTCCGTGTGAGGGAAAAAACGTCATAGAAAAAATCTGATAGTGATCGGATCACCCACCTTTAACACCCTGAGTACTACCACCTTTTTTGGCTCATTACATGATATAACATGATATAACCTTCTGACTAACCAATCAAAATAGATTTCCTATATCTGTTTGCACCTTTAAACTTTTCTTACCCTGTCTCTGATTAGTTAATTACATCATATAACTCTTTCATTAGCCAATCAAATTGGCTATTAGTGCCCATAAGGTTAACTAATGGATCATGGCTTTGCTTCAAATCTCTTTCTGTGTATTTGTCTGATTTCCCATCATAATACATTTTCATAAACCCAAGTACTTTTTCTTGTAGATGGTGAAGGATACTAACATTCATCTTGAGGTGTGTCCAATTTCTAGTGTATACACTGGAGCCTGTACCACTGATTGGAGCAAACACCCTACTATAAGGTGAGATTGATAATTAGGCCTAATTATTTGGTTGATGTTGCCATATATGGGAGAAAGGGAAATATTTGGGATTGTGCTCTTTTAATGTAATGGGAAAATGCACCCAAAGTCATACAATTTTGATAAATTTTGAATAAAAAACAACTTTCAATCAGTTCATGTACAGCCTTTTTAGGCATAATTGCTGTAATGTTCAGTCAAACTAATTCATACCTTTCTCAGTAGTTTAAGGCACTATCAGTGATATGCTATATCAGAAAATCGAAAAAAATCACCAAAAATCAGATTTTGGATTTTTGTAACAGGTATAGGTATCTTAACATATCCTGCAATTGATCCTTCTAAAAGCAACCTAATAAGGACAAAATCGGATATTTTAGTCATTTCTGTCCGTTACGGACACTTACAACAACACTTAATTGAATAGCGATTCATATCTTTGAACACTGATGTTTTCTTCCTTTTCTGTCAATTTTTCATTTGGAAAATATACCATATGAGAGTTCTACAGATTTATCCTTCACTTTTAAGCTATTCCTGCAGATTTAATTTTTTTTAATCTTTTAAGTGAATCACTGATATGTCTTTAAGGTTGAATGACATGTGATTTTCCAACCCTAATATTGCCTCCCACCACAACTTAATGTTGTGTAGGGAGCTTATGTTATTATATAAATAAATGGATGCATGCGTTGTATATGTGTTATGATGGCCAGGTGGGCAGGAGCAATATCAATATTAGAGTGAGTGTGATGGATCATCATCAAACTCCGTAGAGTGTAATCCATGGCGAGTCCTGTCTCTGTTGCTTCATAGTTTAAAATTCATATATTTTAACAAGTGTTATTAACCCTAACCCGGCCTGGGTGGTTTTGCCGAACATCGTCCCAGATGCAACGAGAAGCATTTTTTTTTTTGACGGCCCAGATGCAATGAGAAACAAATTTTATGTTTAATTGCATCTCGGACCTTTTCCCGGCACAGGAATAAGTAGTGTACAGTCGTTAACGGCCGAGATGCATTGAGAAACATCGCGTCATTTTCCGGAAAGACGTCCCAGATGCAATGAGAAACATCGCGTCCGAATGCAATGAGAAGCATCGCGCCAAGTTCGATCTCTGCGGGCAAACCGTCCGAGATGCAATGAAAAGCATCGCGCCATTTTCCCGGAAAGACGTCCCAGATGCAATGAGAAACATCGCGTCATTTTCCGGGAAGACGGCCCAGATGCAATGAGGTGCAATGAGAGTCATTTTCGCAACAAAAAATAGTTGTTGACGTCCGAGATGCAACAAGATGCATTTTCCGACCAGTACCAAGGATTCGTTGCTCCTCATTGCGTCTGGTGTGGGTTAGGGTTAATATGCAGATTTAGTGCTAATTTCTAATTAATCCACTAGGACCTCAAAATGAACCTCTTCAACTCCCAAACAAGTGTATTATGCTTCATAGATGATATAGCTACTCAATGTTTTTCTGCACAGATGTTTGACCCCATGCAAATTGTCTCTTTTATTTTAAGAGCTATTTTAAGCAATAGTGACACAATTTTGACAACTGATATAAGTAGGGACATGCAAGAGCTAATACCTCTGCAAAAATCAGAAATATCCATTGCGGGAATCTTGCCACATAGGCCTACAAAGGTTAGGATATGTGTTTTATAGCATCCTCTTTTTTACGTCTATTCCCCATGGAGAAACATGTTAAACTAGATTTTTAAGAAAAATCAGATTTGCCCGCAATGAAATTTCATAAAATTTACACAGGGTGAAGTCAGTGGTATAAATAATCCAAATTAGTGTCAAAAATGATTTTGTCATAATAAAGAAGACTTTAAAACAGCTGTATCTGCAGTTCAAAATAACTGGCCAAGTTTTTGCACAAGTTGAGAGAGGTACTTTTATATTTCCTTAATTAGAGGTTCATTCATAGGATTTGGGGGTTTTAACACTTGTTTATACCCGAGGACTTAATTAAAGGTGCAACAAGAGATTTCACATATCAGGTGTCCCTAAAAAAATCGAAAGTACTGATTTTTGCCCTGATGTAAAGCTTTCCATCAAAAATATCCCCATCTAAATTGATTAAGCTTAAAAATGTTTCTTTGGTACAAAAATTGTGAAATTTCTAATTTCGTGTAGGAGCAAATACAAAATTCAGCCTATGTTTTATATTGAAGTACAAGCAAATCAAAATCACCTTTTTCTCTCTTTTAAGACATTTCTGTAGCCAAATACAAGGTAAGAAATCTATTGAATGGCTAATCTATATAAAATTACTATTATGACACTATTTGGGCACCTCAAAATCTCTTGTTGCACCTTTAAGGCTTATAATTAAAGCTTATCATCTGAGATAATTTTCTAATCATAGACATACCCTGTCATTTCTGAAATAGAACCGGGAATCCCATTTCTTCATGTACTTCGTACAAGTTGTAAACAAAGTGGAGATTTCCCGTTATGGTTTTCCTCAAAATTGACATAAACATTTGGGGTTTTCACACAATATTCACAAGGGAATTCTAGCAAGTTTTATACAAACCTTTACGGTTTCCCAAAACTTACAAGAATGTTTAGGGTTCTCAAAAACTTAAAGAAATATATTATCTTATAAACTTCAAAGGCAAATCAGAATGTTATAACAAATGCAATGGCAGATGCTCATTCAGCTTGGTGGCTTGATAGCCAAGGGGTGAGTACTGATACTGTCAAATTTGGTGTACATCACTGAGTGTTATAATACATTAATTTGTATAATTGGTGCTAATTTCTCATTATTGTAAGTCTTTAATATTGTGACTGATCCTCATCAACTTGGTGGAATGATAGCCTATGATAAGTCATGGTGCTGTAGAGTTTGGTGATGAAATTCACACATATGTATGAGTATTATAATTAGCTAATTTGCATATTTCATTACTGATTTCTCATTTCTTCCATAGGAAGTCTTTTGAGTACTGGTGTTCCTTGGCAACCTTTATGTATGAATTCCATCTCCATACTGTTCTTCTTAAATTCATCGTTCCCTCATCACCAACCAACACAAAACAATGTCACTCATAGGTACTCTTGATCAGACCCGTACGCAGGGGGTCACACCCCCCAAATTCCACAAAAGGGGAATTTTTTTTTTTTATAAAAGGTCCAAAATTTGGTGAAAAAATGACGAAAGAGCCCACTTTTTGGTGATGAGATGTTCAAAACGTCCAAAAAGGGACCATTTTAGGGGGTGGTCCATTTTGTTAAAAAAGGTCCACTTTTTCGAAGACCGCACCCCCGTAAAAAAATCCTGCGTACGGCCCTGCTCTTGATCCCTTTTACTAACCTGGTTGTGTTGGTTGTATATTGATTTTCCCAGCCAATCTTGTTTCTGAAGATTTTATGAGGATCCATGTTAGCAACTTTGGAAGCTAGTGACAGCAAAATGGCACCATGCATACAAGATGACAAATAAAATTTTGAGTACAACCAATATTTCATTGTCACAAATTTCTTGGTGGATTTCTTGCGGGAGTCACATCTCAAAACTATTGTCTGGATTTTAGTGTCTTTTTTCAGAGAAGTCAGCAAACCATTACACATTGGTATAAATACAATGTCCTTAACTAGTTATGTTAAACTAGTCGGTCCCGGGTTTCGCGATCACCTGGGTTTCGCGATCACCTGATTTGAATGACCCGCCATCAACAATCAACCCCACCAAGTTTCATGTCCATACACCATCGTTTACCCCATTTGACCTCTTTTGACCTTGAATGACCCCCGATGACCTTTGATCCACTAACCAATACAAAACTTGGTCTTCGTTTGGTCAAGGGGCACCCACCCACCAAGTTTCAGGAACATGCGACCCTCGGCCTCCGAGAAAATAGACGCGGTCAGACACACAGACAGACAGACCACCGATATTAAATATAGTAGACTTGGATAGAAAGTTCATCTGTGTTGGATATTATATCGTTTGAGATGAAGTAATTTTTGATCACAACACATGAAAATTGCGTACCTGGAATTTCAACTGCTAACTGCAGTCTTCATCAGCAGAGTGACCTGATTATCGGAAAATGTTGACCTTTGATGCAATCAAAGGTCAACATTTTCCGAGACTCAGGTCCTTCCTGCTGATGAAGACTGCAGTTAGCAGTTGAAAATTCCAGGCACGCAATTTTCATGTGTTGTGTCAAAAAGTTTAATTCATCTCAAACGATATAGATAGCAAAGTTTTTTTTTTTTTTTTATGGGGTTGGTAGTGTCAAGGGTTGCATTTGGGGAAGTTGTATTGGATAAAGGAGGAGAATTGACCATCATCAGAGGTAATTGTGTCTTGTCCAGGCATGGCGAGCCTGTAAGTGACTAATAATGGTCAGGGCAACAAATTACAAAAAATAATGTACAGTGCAATGCACTTTCAATAAAAGAAATTAAAAGATATGAAACAAAAGAAAATGGCAATTAAGATGTGTATGGTAGGGTAATATGCTATAATAAGTTCTGGTGCTATATGGTATAACATTAACTGCACTTTTATGACCATGGTATTACTACTAATGAATTAATTATACACATTAACCCCAAACTAAATAATCCATCCAAAATATTGAATGTGGCCACCAGTACACAATGATCAAACCTTGTTTTTTTTCCCAAGCAACACTTGGTTAGCTCTGATCTTATTGTGTAGCATAACAGTGTATGTGGTTTAATTGCTGCTTGACCCAATGTGGGTCATACATGGTACGGTTTCATTTTATAGGGAATTTTATTCTTTTAATCTTCCTTGGATGTAGTTATCATGTTGTCTGTAATAAATGCTCCCCCAAATACAAAACCATGCCATACGTTTACGATGCTTCACGATCAAATTGAAGGTTATCAAGTACTAATGAAAAATCCAACTCCTCCCTTTACAGACAATAATCCAAGATGGTGGCAACTGCATAGCACTGTGTGGATGAGTAAATGGGAGGCCTAGGGTTTTGCCAAAAACTCAAGTCTATTTTGAGGTGTAGCCATTTAGAGATCCTGGTCACTGTTGACCCTGATAAATTCAGCAGTTTTATATGGAATAAAGTGCACTTTATTCAATGTAGACTGCTTGGGGTCCTAATTCCCAGCTTTAAAGGTACTATCAGTGATTTTGCCAAATCAGAAAATCAAAAAATCATTAAAAATCAGATTTTGGCATGTCTGTAACAAGTATATATCCTACAAGTAATAAGTCCAAAAGCAGTCTAATAAGGACAAAATTGGATATTTTAGACAATACTGTCCATACGGACACTTATTACAACTTATAATTGAATGGAGATCCATATCTCCATATGGGGGAACGGGTTGGCGCAGCGTATCTTCCCTCGCCTTTCACCAATGAGGTCTCGGGTTCGATCCCCGTTAGGGGCTCGTTTCGGTGGCTTTATGTGAATTTGGTTTCTCGATCCATACTCGTTCCCCCAGGTTTTCTACGGGTACTCCGGTTTCCTCCTGCTTCTGAAATCGAGCTTCTTCGCATAAGTCTGTTCTGGTATTATGGTTTCTCTGATGTGCTGAGCACCTTTCGTGGCTGCCGCACAGCGCCTTGAGCACGTTTACGTGGATATGTCGCACATTAAAAATACACATTATTATTATTATCTTTGAATGCTGTTGTTTTCTTCCTTTTCTGTCAATTTTTTCAGGTGCAAAAAATAACTTAACACTTACTGGGGCATCAAGTGGATCGAGGATCAGTCTGATCAAACCTTGTGCAGGTATTATAAAATGCTGCCTTTGTGTACATAAGAAGGTGTTAAATAATCCTACTGACTTATCCTTCACTTTTAAGCTATTCCTGCATATTTTAAATATTTTGACTCTTGCGAGTGAATCACTGATAGTATCTTTAAGAGTTTGAGGTAGTATCTGAATATGCCCATGTATATTTTGTGTCAAATATTGACCATTCACTAATAACTTTTGGAATTCAGTAACTGATCACTTCAAACCTACTAGAATAATGACATCTGATCTGCCACTGAATCATGTTGTATCAAGTCTGCTAAACCATCTAATTTACTAATCTATACTTGATGCCTTATTTTGGAGGACTCAGTAGCAGGAGTTTGGGGAGGGGAAGGGACTGTGACCTCCCCCCCCCCCATTGGTGATCTAAAGGTCCTGTATAGTGTAGTTTGAAAGTCTAAAGGGGAGCAAAGTGAGCCGAGAGAACAAAATCCGCCCACCCCTTTCACAAGACTGGAAATAAACAAAATCCACCAACCCCTTTTGCAAGACTAGAGATGAATAAAATCCACCACATCCTTTTTGCAAGACTGGAGCTAAACAAAATCCACCCCACCCCTTTCACAAGATGGGAGAAAAACACAATCCACCCCACCCCTTTCGCAATGTTGGAGATAAACAAAATCCACCTCACCCTTTTGCAAGACTGGAGATAAACAAAATCTGTCCACCCCTTTCACAAGACTGGATAAAAACAAAATAAGCCCCACCCCTTTCACAAGACCAGAGAAAAACAAAATCTGCCCCACCCCTTTTGCAAGACTGGAAATAAAATCCAGCCCCTCTTTTACCGAGGTTCTGTATTCACCCCTGAGTACGAACATGGTAAGTATAGAATTGCTGTGTAGATTTGAATTACATTTGCTACACAGAAAAGAGCCCATAATTATTATAAGCCCATAAATATATAAATATGATAGTTATCAATTGCAGTATATCAGCCAAAGTAAAACCAATTACATGTATGTGTTAGGTTTGCCAAGGATGGTCTTAACATTGGCCTCAACACAGATGACCCAACAGTCTTTTGTAACGCTATAGAGGATGACTTCAAGATTGCCAAAGATCACTTCGGCATGACTGACGAGCAGCTGAAACAAACGGCAAGTATAACACTTTGAGACTAGTTATAATTGTTTCATTGCATATGTGACAAACATAGCAACATAGTACATGTTAAAATGATTGAATATTTATTAATCTTTACCTGAAGATGGCCACTACTAGAAAAATAAACAAAATTATGTGGTAGTCATGCAAACATGAACTAACATACTGTGAACTCCAGAGCTGTCAGATTAAAACACTATGGTACTCCATGCATAAAAGAGATTGATGTTTGAACAAGTGCAACATCGACAATGGCTATGCTACGTCCAAGGCTGTGTGAAAATAGCATACAAATCTGCTAAAATGCTCTGTTCAATGTACTTTCACATGAACAGATGTAATTTCTTTGTAAATCTACACTTTTCAAAGGTTTCTACACTTTAAATTTGACAACATATTTGGTGAGTTGTGCATAAATTAGCAAGTTTCAAGCCACCAAATCTTCCACCAATCTCACATAATCTCACATTTGCGAGTGTTAATTGTTAGTGTTTACTTGCATGTATGTTTTTGCAAGAATTCGTTTTTATTTTAAAGAACATTTGGTTGAAATATTTTGAGTAACAGCCTCAAATTGTTAAAGTTCAAACATGTATATCCAGTGTTCATCCTTTATTTATTTCTCAAATTTCAACATTTTAAAATAAAAAGCTATAGATGAGGTGACATCAATGTTTACAAACACAACTTAGCACCAGGTCTACTGACGTGATTGAGGTGCGAAGGACATCACATACAGCTACAACATTATTCAATGCTGTATTTATAATGATTGAGTGCGAATTTTAAAAGCACAAGCCCTGCAAGTGCGCACGCATACCACCGGGCAGTGCTTTGTTTTTTGCCTGGCAGTGACGTCACATGTCACCTTATCTATAGATAACAAAAAATGTTCATCAATCTCTATTCAATACATATTAACATATATGAAGAATATGGATTAATTTGGAAAAGAAGCCAATGAAACCATGTCCACTTTGAAAATTCGACAATTCTGTTGTTTTAGGGGGTTTTATTATTTCATCTTATATTTGCCATATGAAAATTCATGATAATATGTTTGTAACAAATACTAAAAACCACACTTATTCTACAAGGCATGCTTCAGACTTTCAAATACCTAATATTAAACTTGAATTTAGTGGTAAATGTATATCTTATCTAGGGGTTAAACAATGGAACAACATTCCACCCAATGTCAAACACTAAAAAATCTTCATTCTTTTAAACTTAATTATAAAAAGTCACTCATTTCAAATTATAAACTAATGGAAGTAGTCTGGGACTTGACAGGCCATTATTTGGCTTACTTTCCAGTACTCTTCCACATTATATTTCATGTATTCAATTACATTATTTATCATGTATGTAATATGTTTATACCGATGTATGATTGTGGATAGAAATAAATGTTATGTTATGATTCAGGTTAGGGTTAGGTTCCTAAACCCTAACCCGAATCTTCATATGGCAGCTATGAGGTGAAATAATAAACCTCCTAAAACAGAGGATTGCCAAATATTCATCATATACTACAATATTCAAACATGTTTTTGGTTTGACACACTAATGAATTTTTGCTGAATGAAATTGGAAGCTTTTATCCAGAAATGCTTAAATGTCATCAACACATGTTGATTTACGTGTAAATGCACTTATTCATTTTCAGGTCTTCAATGCAGCCAGAGCTTCCTTTTTGCCACCTGATGAAAAAGAAGCACTCATCAAGCAACTGGAACAAGCCTATGCTTAGTGACCATGATGGCAGAGAAGGGGTGAATTGTGAAATTACGGCTGATATCATGAATAAGATTGCCGAGATTCAGGTGAAAGCCAAAATGTCACAATTGTAATAGCTGCTTTATGGGAAATTAAATTGCTTGGTTGGGATGTTGAGAGAGGGAATATTTTACCATAGTGAGACAAATATATTGTTTTGCATTTTGAAGACATTAAAAGTACTATCAGAGATCCACCCAAAAGCGTCAAAATATTTGAAATTTGTAGGAGTAGCTTAAAAGTAAAGGATAAGTCTGTAGAAGTTTTTTCAAATGAAATATTGACAATAAAAAACAAAAAGCAGTGTTGAATAACATGAATCCCCATTCAGTTGCATGCGATAAAGACTAAAATATCCAATTTTATCCTTATTAGGTTTCTTTTGGTCTTATCACCATGGGTATGTTAGGATACTCGTTTCAGACATGCAAAAAATCTGATTTTTAATTTTTTTTGTAGATTTTTATTTAGCCAATCAGTAGTAGTGTCTTTAAGTTCTTTGTATATTTTAACACCAGCAGGCCTATAACCAGGGGAGGGGGGAGGGGTGGTGGGGTGGATGCCCACCCCACCCCCAATTCCAAAAAGTCCCCAAACCTCTAAAAGAGCTTTAAAAAAGGCCAAAATAAATTTTACGAGTGGAGCGGGCCAAAAATCAGGGTTTTTATGCTTTTTTGATGAAAAAAGGTTTGAAAAATCCACTTTTGCCAAATTTGCCCCATCCCCTTGCATTTTGGGGGGGAAAAGTCCCCTTTTGGAAAAAAAAAATCCCCTCCCCTAAAAAAAAACTCCTGGTTATGGGCCTGAACACCAGGTGGCTTCAAACACAACTCCCCACATAACAGGAACCCGGGTTTGGACAATACTTTTGGCAGCCATCTTTTATGTCCAGATTAACACATGTTTTAATATGTGTAATTACTTACCATTCATAAATATTTACACGTGGCAGCTACTACACGTGTGACCATCTGGCTTTCACCCCATGTAATATCAAATGAATGGTGCATGATTATATGCAACTACTGAGTGCTTAGAAATAATTTTAAGTTTCTGTTTTATCTTGTGCTTTATGTAGAGAACAACTCAGGATATTTATTTTAGTAGCCTCTATTCTGCTTTAGTTAAGAAGTGTTATTTTATGCAGTTATCACATGTAGACCGCCATGGTTGGCATCCCAGACCTCATCCCATCAGTTCCACATTTTGTTGTATGAGTACAACAATGTCATACCATTTCAAGAGTCACTGGCTCAAGGAAAGATAAATTGAGTTAACCTAATACCTGGCAGCGCACAGATGTATCACGTGGCAGCTATTGCACTTACGACCTTATTGCGCTCACGTGATGATTTGTGCTTCGAAGACGCTCTCATACCAACATCTTTCCATTTTCAAAAGAGACTATAATCAATTTTCCCAACACCAAATTTGATAATATCAATTGGAAACCTGATAACTGAGCAACACGCTGATGTTTTGACCTTTTAAGTTTGAAATACAGGCTTAATTGCCCCACCTGAGAGGATATGAGTGAATTTGGGGCTTATTATACCACTTGCAAATTGAAAGCGGCACTGGCACATTTTCACAAAATATGAAATTTCTTCAATTTTACAAACACGCCATCAAGAAACTCTCATTTCTTCGCTATCATAGGACTGGTACCTTAAATATTAGGTTTTCTCAGAAGATCTTGATACTGTCAGCCTGCCAAGCATGGAAATTACAAGGGTTGACCAGCATTCTAGTGAGAAAACGGCACCCCACAAAATTCATCGTCCAGCACGCGCACGGACTATTGAATAGAAGCATTGGCCACTTTTCCCCTGCAGAAAGAGATATGTATTCGGCCTGAAAAATTTAAATAGAATGATGAACACTTCTGATTTACATGTGCTTCTTTAAGCAGAACCCTATCAATGATATCAAGCTGAAAATTGCAGCCATTTTAGGCAAATCCAAGCTTTTTTGAGGGGTCAACTTAGGTACGTGGCCCACTGTCACTAATTCTAACAATGCCTGGCAGTTGGGTTGGAGGGTAATTAGAGGTGTGAAATCTACAGGTTGGAAATCCCCAATTTTAATGATAAAAATCACTATTTCAAGACATGTTGTTCAATTCCAGCTGAACCTCTTCAAGAGAATTTTAGCAACAACAGTACCAAAATCTCAACATCAAGGAAAAATTGACATGTCATACCATATGACATGTGGTATTATTGTTTTTTAATGCAGTTTCCATAGCTTAATGTTAGTACTATTTTGCAATTTAGTTTTTGTGTGAAACCGAAACAGCTGCAGAAGTAGCTTGGGCTGACCAGGTTACCTTGTCAATCAAGAAGACCATGGTTTGTGTGCGCTGTATTCCGTTAATGTATTAGGCCTAAGTATTACAAAAAATTACCTTCTGTCAGCTCGTGCCGTGCATATATAGGTGCTCGTCTTGTAATATGAAGGTTGAGGGTTCAATTCCCACTTCTGACGCAAAATTTTAATCTATTATTTTAGACTTAGAGATTGCAATGAAAACTTCAGCGTCTGCTGGACTGCGAATTACATGGTAAGTGTAGGTTTACATGGCTGGCTCCTAGCCGCTTGTAGCAGCTGCTATGAGCTTCTAAGATGAATCTTTGTACTAATATGTTTGATTTGTTTTATGATCTCAATGTAATACCTCTATGATTATTTACTGTATTAATTGTAGACATTGTTGTTCTTTTTTGTTTTGTTTTTTATTTCCTGTAAATATGAATTAAATTTCCAATTTATGGAAAATAATTATTGCCAACAACTCAAGCCAGCCAGGATAAGTAGATGAATGCACCCAGGGAAAGGAAAATTGCACTGCCAAAAAAAGAGGGGAAAAAAAGACAAAAATAGCAAAATTGCACTGCCACAAACAAGCAACATAAAACAAAGAAACAAAATAACAGAAAGGTTATTTCTTATCAGAGGGTCATATTTGAAACATTGCATACTCTTAGAAAATCTGAGGGAAAACTAAGGGAGCGGTCATTATTTATGCCGGGGGGAATGGAGGATTTCAACTTTTTTTCGGCAAAAATTTTCGCGTTCCCCCCTCGCTTCCGTTTAAAAATTTCACGTTCCCCCTTGATCATGCTGATTTTCCCATTTAAAATTTTCCATTAATTTTCCCCCCTCTCTCTTACAAACATTTTTCGGGTTCCCCCCTCAAATCCTCCATTCCCCCCCTGGCGTAAATAATGACCCCTCCCTAAGAGAGCATGTATGGTCTAGTGGATTGAGCACTCAACCCACAAGTCAAAGGTTGTGAGTTTGAGCCCCACTGTGGTTAGTGTGTTATACACTTGAGTAACATGCTTTCCCTCAATTTCTTCTTCTCTACCCAGGTGTACAAATGGGTACCAGAATTATTAATTGCTGGGAAGGCAACAGACTCGTAACATGGTTTGGTGAAGTCTGGCCCTATTGCTTTGAAAGAACCAAAGTTAGATTTTCATATTTTATTTTATAGTTATAATTCTTCAATACATCTAATAGACCAATCAGTATTATTTGTCTGCTTGTTGAAAAATTTTGTTTTGTTAAATCTTGTTTAATCATTAGTGGTGTTAAGTGATAAATAGGACTATGTGTATAGTTTGTAACATGAGTAAAGGCAGAATTTGTTAACTAGAGTTAAAGGTGCTTGTTCCGATCGTCTTTGGGACCCCCCTGATTTACCCGGAAGTAGTATCGATTTTGATATCAGATGAAAGGCCGTATTTTTCTCATTGTCGTCCTGAAATTTGAGCCCTCAAATCCATTTCATTCCCAAGATATAAACAAAAAACACTGTTTTAGTGGTTAACCATCAATATTAGCACAGTATTGAATAGGGCTTTGCAACATGCATTATTGCATCTACCATCAAAACCACAAGTTGTTTCCCACAGTACTTGATGGGGTGTATGTGCAAGTGCCAGGCTCTCATTATCAAGTAGAGAACACAATACACATAAATCGGAACAAGCCCCTTTAAATTGTGTTCATAG
Organism: Ophioderma brevispina; assembly: GCA_023653785.1. NCBI lineage: Eukaryota > Metazoa > Echinodermata > Ophiuroidea > Amphilepidida > Ophiodermatidae > Ophioderma > Ophioderma brevispina. The sequence goes on from JAMKCH010001154.1 coordinate 38,976, forward strand.
AACATGAACCTAGCCGTTGTGTATGGGCCCTTAGTTAGTGTTTTTTCTGACCAAGTCCATTGGTCAGAGCTAAGCAGCGAAGGAAAAGAAAATGACCTGTAGATGTACGTACCTGGCTATGTAGACAAAATGGTAAAACATTTGTCGTCTGATAGCTGTTAGCAGATGACAGCTAGCAGACAACAGATGGAAGCTCACGGGTGATCCCCAGAATGCTTTGTAAGTTTTAATTATTGGCAATTGTGGACATTTTGGATGCAAATGATCACTTGCTGACCAGTGATCAAAAATCTGTGTACACCCCATAAGCACTGGCCATAATGGATACATGTGCAGAAGTCATGTGACCATACAGCATTTCTGATTGGCTAAATACATCATATATTCATTTCAATAACCAGTTGAAATACAGTTTCCAATTAAGCTTCAGCCCTACCACCATTCTTAACCATGCTTCTGATTGGCTTAAATAATCACATAAGTTCATTTGTAACCAATTGACAGATGGTATACATGGGGTTAATTCATGGCTGAAGAAAGGGAATAGAACACACAGATGTGCAGTAAGTGTGCTGAGTTATTGTATACTGGATGTTTGAATCCTTTATGTATTTTAATTTCACTGTGTTTCTTACTCTGGTCTAGTGATTACAGGTACTTATACTAAGATAAGAAAAGATATTGTATTAGAACTGCACACAACCCAAAATAACAGGAGTTTCTGTAACCTGACACCCTTCAATGATAAAGCACATGTTTATTCCGTTAAGGTTTCAAAATTCTTAAGTGTGTCAGAAAAAATGTCAGATGAGTCAGGTTACAGAAACTCCCCAAAATAACCACATTTGGAAAATGACTAACTTTAAAAACATATAGGAGCCACATTGTTTTACTCAGACTGTAACTTGAGTTGAATTAGCTTTACTGTATTTACAGTGCACTTTGGATGCTGCTCTTTAAATGGAAAAAAAATTAAAGAATGAACAATCACTCCAAAAGAGTGAAATTTCACTCAGTAGGGATTGCCTACAGTAATTAATTTGTGGGAGTTTCCATAACCTGACCCATCTGACACACTTTTTTCTGACACACTTATGAATTCGGAAACCCTTCACAGAATAAAGCACAGGTTTATTCTGTTAGGTTTCCGAATTCATAAGTGTCAGAAAAAAGTGTGTCAGATGGGTCAGGTTACAGAAACTTCCATTACTTTTTTACTGTAAATAAGATTAATCCCCCTGGGCAACCTTACTGAGTAACTTGACTGACTTCCCTCTGTGATTTATCATGTCAAATTTGCACAAGAAAAATGTAAAAATTGTCTTGCTTCATAAGACGTTTTGCTAAAGGTAAAAATACCTAGAATAGGTATCAAATTTTGCAAGATGAATTTCTGCAGCTTATTATGAAACAGTACTAAGTTTCTTTTTGTGAGGTTTTAATACTAGCTGTAGTATATTAAAGCTTGATAATTTTACTATCTCATGCCTGATGTAGGCCTATATTGTAGTAGACAATCCTGGAATTATTTTGGAACAAAACTGATTACAGGATTGCTTTCACTTCCAAAGAAAATATATATCTTTCATCAATTTCTTTCTTATTGCAGATAAAGTACACCATGACAATAATTACCAATTTCTCAGGTGTTTGTCATGATAATGCACAACATACATATTTTTGTATCTATATACATTTCGAATCCTTGTGCTGCCATATTTAATGGGTGTATATTTTGATGTAATTTGTAATGTAAGTGTGGTTATTAAGTCAGTAATTGTTGTAACAGTGGTGTAGCTAGGGGGAAGGGAGGGCCCATGCCGTGGGTACCGTTTTTTTTGGGGGGGGGCACTGACTAAACCCATTTGACTCCCCTTAGATTGATTCAGCACCTCCTCCAAATGGTGAAAGTTATAATTTTCATGTGTATTTCAACATGTATTTGAAAGACCATTCCAAGACCAAACTTAAGTATAACCAAATTAGTGATATTTGTGTAAATTTGCGCATGTTCTGCATGCAGTGCTTCAGAAATGGGGAGGGGTGCCATTCTGTATTCCTGTTCTCAAGTGCCACAACCTCTAGCTGTGCCACTGTTTTTAAGGGACACTACTTGATATATATTCTTGTTCCCAACTTACCTAAAAAATATTATTTGAGTCATTGGCCTAAGTATTGAACAAATCTCTATAGACTTATTTGTGACATGGCACAATGAACTGGGTGTGAAGTGGCATTGGGCGGGTTTAAAGACTGCCTGCAGTACCTATGTTCTTTGTTTGGGCCACCTGGTACAGTCAGTTGGTAGCAATGGAATGTGCACACTACAATGAGGGGCATCATGCTTTAATCCTTACAACACCTGGTGCGTCAGTTGGCAGCAGTGGAATGTGCATACTACAATGAGGGCGGCAAAATGTTTAATACCACAACACCTGGTGCAGCAGTTGGCAGCAATGGAATGTGAACACTAATAAAGGACAACACTCTTTAATCCTTAAAAAACCTGGTGCAGTTCAGTAGCAGCAATGGAATGTGCAACCAATACAGTGAGGGGCAACATGCTTTAATTCCTACAACAGTGGTGTTAGTCAGTTGACAGCAATAGAATGTGCATGATTACCAATGAGGGACACAGCTTAACATGCTGCATAATGAAATCGATGGAAGGTGGCCACGCTTGCAATGAAGAAACAACCCATGATTAATTCAACACTGGTGCAGTCAGATGCAAGCAAGGGAATGTAGACACCTACAGCCATGCTTTAATCCAAACAAATCCTATCTCTTACACAAAGGAAATGCCCATCTGGCTGCTGATGGATCAAACAAGAACACAGGACTTGCACTCAGGCCCTCTTAAACCAACTCTCTCCTGCTGCAAGAAATCAGCGAATTTTTGTCAGTTTTGGCAACTAAAAGGCAACACAATAAACCAATGTACTGAATGAATGTAAGTGCACTGTTAGAACAACTGAAATTTGTAAATTTACCAAATTTTTCTAGGATAGATTCGATGATTTTAAATGTCATTTAACTGAATTATTATTTGACCAGAAGTACAAAGTGTATTATATGATAAACAGAAATAGTACTGCGGTGTGTATATATATAGATTAACGAGACAATAAAACCTTTAAAAGAGAATAATTACATTAACAGAACAAAGCTGTGAGCTAGAGTAGTGCAAAGGGGTATAATACCTTATGCCTAACAAAGGGTATAATGTATTATGCTAACAAGTTCAAAGCTGCAATTAAAGCAAAGAGGCAGGAGTTAAAGCACCCCATACTGTTGTTTTTGTGTGAGTTGGTTGTATTTGTAAGTAAGGGGCAACATTCATGATCCATAGCCTCGTTCCCCGACTTCCCTAAAAAAAGATTTTGTTTTATCATATGAACTGTTGGATACGTATAAGTATGGGTCCAGTATGACGTGGTAGAATCATGACATGGCACCTTTAACTTAAGAGACTCAGTTTTAATTATTTTTATGAAATTTTTCACAAACTAATGAAGAAAATTCATTTAAAGGTGCCTATCTGATTTGAAAGTTCTCTACTTGATGTCAAGAGCCTAACACTCACATATGCCCATGACAAAGATTCATGGGAAACAAAAATTGTTGTCTACGATAGCATGCAATTAATGCAGCTACCACAATGTCCTTTAGATTATTGTACCATAAAATTTAGGTTTGCTCTTTCTTTGGTAAGGACGGCATTTGGAGGCGAAAAGTTCAGGACAAACCATGACATAAATGTGTTTAATAGGTATATAAAATCTAAACAATTCTAAACATGGTTGGTAGAAGAATGATATATTAATTAATAGTGCTGTTCCGATCATCTTTGAGACCTTCAACTTGAGAGGAAGTAGTAGTAGTATCATTTTGAGATACGATGAAAGGTTGTATTGTCTCAGTGTTGTCTGAAATTTAACGCCTTTTTAAATCCATTTCTTTGCAAAAAAACAATTGAATAAAACTTGTTGACTATCAATATTAGTGTGCGCCGGTTGAATAGGGACATTGCATTACTTCTTATCGTTGCCTACATAAAAAACTGGTAAGTGGTTTCTAGAAGAACTTGTTGGTAAGTGTATGCAAGTGCCAGGCTATCATTTCAAGTAGAAATTGATAACTTAAATTGGAACAAGGCAGTTTTAAATCGTTAGCCAAATACACTGATAAAACTATAAAACAGTCCTTTTGCAGGGAAAGTTAATTCCCATTGTGTCATATGGGATGGTGTGATCCCTGCCTATTTGAAATGAGAAACTTTTTAATTGGGGATGCCATTTGGAACAAACAAGTGTTGTGTTAAACTGTTACTTGTAAATGCTATGTTAGTGAGTGAGTAGCATAAATGTGTAGTTGCCATTATGAACAAGCAAGCATTGTGTTAATTGCCATTTTGTAAATGTAATCTTACTAATCAAATAGTACAAATATGTCATAATGTTGCAGGCCCATAGTCAGGATTACATAAGGGGTTCTCAATTTGACCCATATCTGTACCAATTCTCACCAAAAATGGGACCCTTAGTCAAAACTGGAGATGCAGATTTTGGACCAAATTTAGCACAAATGGGCCATTTTTAAAAAAAAAATCAACCATTTTAGGAAATTTGGTTAAAGTTTGGCTCCAGATTGAAATAATTAGGCTGATTTCGAAGAAATTTAGAACAGTTTGAAATTGAAAAAGTGACCCATCTATATCAAAATTGATGTGAAAGAATTCCAAACAATAGAAATTTATAAATAAATAAAAACCAAAATTTTTAAATGATCAAAAACCAAATGCAAAAAAAAAAAAAAAAGTTTGGAAAAGAATATTAATTTTTAAAAAATCAATATAAAGAGCTATCAGGCAGCAAGTGACCTACTTGGCTACTGCATGTTCTAGGTTTAGAAGATCCTGTACAAACAGCTTCCAAGACACTCTCAATCTTGCTGTTTTTTCACTTGATTTTTGCTTTGCTTCCCGGTAGACCAAAAATTTTCAACAACACCTCGAAAATCAGAAAACTGACTTTGAAGACATGGGGATCAACTTTGAATTGAATGATTGCTGGACAATGATTCATGTAAAACTACATCTTTCTCCCTTATTAACTTGCCACTTTGTGGTACCTGGTTAGTTTTATCATTTCATTTTGTTCAAATATTTAAATGCAATTTTGGAAAGTCCAGATTTTTATGGCATGCACACCCCTCAGCTATGGGCCTGGCATCTTGTAATGATGAAAATTAAGTACCAATCTTGTATGGAATTCTGCAATTAAAACAGAGCATTTAAAAACAAATGTCAATGTTGTGTTTTATTTTGCTTTTAAGACGATGGTGGTCAAGCCTCAATCAATGTAGCATCACCACATCTCTTTGAATCGGATACAGAATACAGACTGCAGATCTGTACAATTTGAAATGGGTGATTTGATGTGGGCTGACCATAGGTGGTCCCATGGCTAATACACAACCTCATTCAGTGCACATTTTTTACTGCTATTCACAGAGTTGACACCATGGGATAAGATCAACTTATCAACATGGTGTAAATTCCACCTGGACCATTATGCTGCTGATTTTGTTTTCTTTGCCTATGAATGAGTTTGTGTTATCTGTGTGAGAAAGAAGTAATTTTGGGAATGTCGACCAAATATGTGGAAGCCAGGGTGTATCCCCATATGACATACTATAGTATGGGTGGCAAATGGGCTAAATGTTAAACCTCCTCCTCCTTTCCCTTGCAATTGTCCCCCCTCCCCCACCTCTGATAGCCAAAATAGCCTGATTTGAATTTTTTGGCATAACCCTGGGGTGCGCACGCTCCCTCTGCACCCCTCTGGCGATGCGCATGCATCCTAATATTTAAAGAATTAGTGCAAAATATTACTTGGTGGAGGTTTTGGGGCAATGTCCCAGAAGCTAAGAGAAAACTGTCATCGCGCGCCATCCAGAGTGCATCGCAGCTGGCAAGGCATTTGGCTGAACGAAATAAGTAATGGATAAATATCTAACAGCAATTGAAGAATAGAAACGAGGCTGGAAAGGGAACTGAAAGAGGAAGAAATCAAGCCCCAGATTCAGCCCCCCTCCCCACAAGCCCCATACTCAGCCCCCAGTCTATACCTTCAAAACAATTCCATAATGGAAGAGCTTATAAAAGTTCTCAAACAATAGACGATAGAGCTTACATTGATCCAAAGTCGAGCCCATGGTCCCAGCTTCAGCCACCCCCCCCCAACCCGGTTCAGCCCCACACTCTTAGCCCCCACACTCTCAGCCCCACCCTCTCAGCCCCACCCTCATGCAAAATCTGAAAGAAAATGAGGGCGCCCATTAATGAAAAAATGTGGTCAGGTGGTGGTGGCCAAGAAATCCCAAATTTAGACGTCGCCATTGATTTAACACGTAGAAGCGAAATCTTGACTAAAAATTTCGATTTTTTTTTTTTTTTTATATATTGTGAAGAAATATCTTATTCTAAAAGATTAGGAGCTGAAGAATCAACTTTACTGTAAGGGTTATTTTTTAATATTTATATATGAATAAAGAACGAGGGCAAGATCATATATGAGCCAAGGGAACACCTGTGGTCGACCCATATCAAAACGCCAAAATCGGTTTGTAGTTTATTATACAGTCTATTGTTGTGTTCGATACATTTGGATGTGTTGCTATATTAAATGAGGCTTGGCCACCATCGTCTGAAAGTGGTGTTCCACGGGGGTAGGACATGCAACAGCGAATTCAAATCGGCATCAACTTCCGACATAACCCGAGTGCTAGTCTTTATCAAAGACTTAACGGTACATCGTAGGAGGGCGCTCTTACACACATCGTACAAACTTGACTAAAGGCTATAGCTGGTCACGAATATTTAAATCTTAAAGGCACTATCAGTGATTTGCTAAAACAGAAAATCGAAAAAATCAAAAATCAGATTTGTGCATGTCTGAATCGAGCGTAGCTATCTCGACATACCCTAGAAGTTAAATACTGAAAGCCACCGATGGGACCAAATCTGATATATTAGTCCATTACTGTCTGTTCTGACATTTCTGCCACACGTAATTGAGCAAATCGAGCAGATCGTGTCCGCCCCCCCCTCCCCCCCCCGCCGTGTTGCATGTTTCCCCGAGAAACGGCATATTATGCTATTCAGTCGAAAATTAAGTTCTTCCAAAACCCAATTGGAGTGAATGGAACTGAAGAACATAATGTGATCAGTAAAATTCGTCGAGGTAGTAGTCGGGCATTTGATATTTAAAAGTTGTATTTTGATTTTCTGACCAAAATTTCGGGCATTTTCATGGGATTTGAAGGCACTTCTATTTCAAATAAAAAAGACCGCAGTACCAGGGGCGTAGGTCTACTCTCTATATTTCTTAGATTAAAAATCAATCTAATAGGATTGCTATCAAGGACAAATCCAAGTTTAGATTAAAGATTTAAATCCAAATACATTGAAATCTAAATCTAATAGATTAAACATTTTAATCAAAATTCAGATTTGTCCTCAAGAGGTTTCCCGATTACTCTACCTCTACCAGGCGGGGATCCAGAGGGCGGAACCCGGGGGGGGGGGCTCCACTTTTTTTTGGTAGGTAGGCCTATGTGCCTCCCGGATTTCGATTTCAAAAATTGAGGCTCCGGAGCTGATTTGAGGCCCAAAAAATGGGGGGTCTCCTGGTCTCCGGAATTAGGTTTTAAAAAATTTCAGAAAATAAGCTGCATTTTCCCTCAATTTCCAGCTAATTTTGGAGAAGAAAATTTGGTAGAATGTGGCTTTGGACTTGAAAAGTAGGGTGTCTGGAACTGAAATGGTCCAAAAATGGGAGTCTCTGGAACTGAAAAAGAGCCTGAAAATGAGGGTCTTATAGGCGGCACATACCCATAGGCTACTTCATCCCAATGTGAGACCCCCCTCCCCTCGGGGCGGAACCCCCGGCCTCCTGGGTTGGCCATCTTATAACTAGGTAAAAAAGTATTGTTTCAGAGCACAAATTTCACAAATTTCTTGCCTTTCCTTTTCCCTTCTCTTCATCTTCTCCCTTTTCCTTTCCCTTCTTCCCCTTTTTCTTTCTTTTTTCCCTTTCTCTTCTTCCCCTTTTTTCTTTAGGCTCCTTTCCCCTTCAGTCTTCTCTTCCCTCTTTCCCGGGCCTCTTTCCCTCTCTTCTCCCCATCCTCTCTCTTTCCTCTTATTCTTTCTCTTTTTCGCTTCCTCCTCCGTTTTCCTTCCCATTTTTTGCTCCCCGTTTGTTTTTTGTTTTTGTTGGGGGAGCTCCCCCCCCCCCCCCCCCCCCCCATGCACTTGTAAGCCACTGCGCGAATGGGAGAGTAAATTGATGAAGTTTCAGATGGTGAATCGGATTGGAGACAGTTAAAAAATATGATAGGTGAGAGGGGTCACCTTGGAACACACCTTTGGTAAAAAGAAAAGGTTCAGAAGACCACGCAGGACCCCTAATAATAATAATTTACCAAAATTATATAATGATAAACAGTAACACCGGGGAATGGCAATGTTTCGTTAGCCAACTTATTAAAGTTTGACGAGTTACAGAGTTTTAAAACCTTGGCTGACACGCCTGATTGGTCGAATATACCTATCATGCATATAGGCTATATCTAAAAGATATCTGAAAGATATAGCTTCCTTTGAAAACAATTATCGGGACAATTATCATATGACATGCACCGGGAAGTAGTTCACAGTTGCCAATTGGAGGAAATCCCCCTAGGAAACGTATACATGTAGGCCTAGTTGTTTCCGCAAGGTGACAACTTGCGTAAAATGACGTCATAATTCGTAGGCATGTTATTCACACTTTTTTGGAACAGTCATAGTAGCTTTTAAAACAATTTTCAAACTGAACACGGACCGCGGGCCACACCATAAACAGTTAACAATATGAATTACTGCATTTGGTCCTTTGCTTGCAACAGAACTCATGTCTAATCTGACAGTTAGGGTCAAACAATTAAAAGGTGATCAGTGTTCGTCGGGATTTTGCAGTTCGTTTAAAGTTCATTCATTCATCCAGTCAATGCAGGTCGAAATAGAAAATGACTTCATGGTATGGGTAT
>JAMKCH010001155.1:0-38952 GCA_023653785.1 Ophioderma brevispina
CGATGCCCCTAGAGCTAAAGGTCTTTCTTATGACATGCCCTAGATGTGCCAAATTTAATGCTTTTATCACCAATGCACAATATCACCCAAATATTGCACATATCTACATCTATAAAAGAGCTGCAAATTCAATTCTTGACTTGCAACGCAGGATCTAAGGTTAGTTATTCAGTCATGTTTTCGTTATTTGGTGGTGATTTACCGGTTGACGAAGACAGATGTAATTAGCAGTAACATTCTATGATCAAATCCTATACTGGCAAATGACAGATCAGGCAACTGAATCAGTCAGCGATTTTTAATTCTTTCTAACAATAGTATAGTGACGCTCTGTGGCCATCGCCCCACGTTAGGTCAAAGGTCCCAGTCTTGGTTTTCTCTTTGAAAAGCGTGTTGTGATACACCAAGTTGTTCTCAGAGCATATTCTACAAATTCCCATTTCTATTGGTGTATCGTGAAACGTGAAGTTTGCAAACATAGTCCAATTCTAGCATTGAAGTCACCTAGCAGCAGAAGTTTTGGGCTTGGTCTTTCTAGTAAGTCCGTTTGGGGTGGGAAAATGGCATAGTTCTGCGAACAAGCTAGTATTGCACCGGGTGGGGTACCTAGGCTTCGGCCGAAAAGGAAGGGACATACCCTCCTGGAAGTATAGCCTCTGTATGCAAATGTTGGTCCTATTTCACGCTCTGGAGCACCCCGGGCAATATCCACTGAAGGATGGTGAATAGGAGAGACGACTGGGTTCCATGCTACCAGAATAAAAGAAAAGGGAATGCAACATCTAAAGGCAGGCTATTTTCTAGGCGGATAGATAGGTAAATATACTCTAGAATCAAGAACAGATATTCACTACTAATACAAAGATAGAACATGTCTCAGAAAAAACACAGGACTCTTATTTGAATTGCAACGAAGTAAGAATGATCGGATCGAGCTTATGAATTGGCAAATACTTAATATATAGAAAAGAAAACTAAAGGAGTATTCAAGTAATTTATGGCATAAATCTATCGGACACATATATAATGAACTCTCCCTAACTAAGACGTACCAGATGGTTTTCATGGTCATTGAGTATTCCTTGCGAAAAAATACAGATTATCGACAAATGTCACGGACGTACACACTCTGGTAGCTGCCATCTTTATTCCTGTGTAATTTACAACGCCGCAAGCAATCCGAAACAGAAGCAGCGAAAATATATAACGCTATTAACTTTTTCTTTGGCCTCCGTTTTGCCAGTCTCACTTCAACTACTAGTCCATTCAATTAGCTAGACCCTCGGTTTAATTAATATTAGAGAAGGTATGGTGTCGGAAAAAAATAGTGAAAGAAAAGTTGGTATTCATCTAATTACCCAACAAGGTAATGCTGAAAAAGTAATCTTCACACCCATTCTATCCAATTTTTGCGATTTTTGGCCATCAATCGGCAAGGAATCGGAACAAGCCGAATATGTCGTATGGATTAAACTCTTTGTCAGGAATGTTCCATGTATATCGATAGGTGTGTAAAACGCTTGGGTACTTCTGGTGTACCAGACTTGATGAAAGAAGAAATCAATTAAGCCCCATCGAGGAATAAAGCACATAAACACCAATTAAAACACTTAAAGCGACATAATGCGCATTTCGCCCCCTCAAAAATTATCACACATAATGAAAAGGACCCTTACTGATATCACTTCCAAATAGTTTGAAAACAATTTGGATGTTTACAATTTCTGTAAAACGTACAAAACACTACCGGAAGAGTTACCCGAGGGGACGGTCGGCAGGTCGTGGCATTTTGGAACAGAAAAAACAAGGTGTTGACATCCTGACAGAATTTACAGGTGTTATAGCATGTTTTGTGACCACAATTCAAAAGCATCAGAACCCAGGAGTCAGGCATTGTACTTTAGCTTGTAGTAAGCCCCATATATCTGGCAAGTGAAAGAGGATTAGCCAGGATTAGCACAAACAATAGCAATGCTGGGAACTGCCTGACAGCATGTTTTCAGGTTTGTAAATGCGGCATGTCAAACTCCCGTAAGAATCCTTTTTCCAGAAATTGCTACATCGACACGCCGCCTCCACTTCTGGACACTTTTCTGTTGTACTGTTTTTCCAGAATTGTAAACATCCAAATTGTATTAAAATTGGGAATGTGATTTCAGTAAGGGTCATTTATATTATGTCTGATTTTTTTATGCCAGTATGGTTCTTGAAGTGCCCAAGGGGGGGGGTTCCAAGTACTCCCACCCAACTTACATTTGATTTTTTTGCGATTTCTCGGTTTTACGCAATCAAATTTTCAAGGCGTTTTTTGCTACTGTCTGATTTACAGAATACGCGCTCCCTATACAAAAAATAAATTAAATCCGCCCACGGCTAATTAGAGAATTAGGTGGGTCCCTAGAGACCCCACCCCCCTTGGCAACTAACAGAAGATGAAAAAAAAGAAGCTGATAGGCATCAATTTTATTTGTCATGCCGTGATCTTAACTCTTTAAGTCTATGGGAAAAATAAGGCGATTTGAAGCTTCTGAGAAAAATACAAGATGGTATAAATGTGGCTATATTTTGCAAGATTATTAAATTGGTTATAGTGTGGGTTGGTGTGTATTTTCCCGTAGGATGGAATTGCTAAAATTGATTTTGTGAATGTTGGGTTTCAATAGGACCTAAACTGTCAGACAATGATGGCGTGCCAATTTTCCTAATGATGCCCCCTTCTTCAGGGGGAAATGTTAGTCAGGGAAAAATTTAAATGAGTCAACATTGTGTTTAATGACAAATAACGCCGTTCGTCTCGTCCTAGTGTATAGATTTGCCTAGGTTCCAAACCTTTAGTTTAAACGGTATAGCTCCAACTGGTTCAAAGGTCACACTGGGGGTAAATGCTCCGATGTTGTTGAACGTGGTGTCAAATGATTCCTTGTGTCCTAATGAAACGAAAATGCATTTAATTGAATCTTTTGATATCACCATTGGGACATCCACGAAAGATTTGGCGACCCCATAGACCATGTAGACATTTTGCTATGTAATAGCCAACCTATGTTAACACTGTAAAATAAACATTTTGGATCCTGTGAGACAATACAAACACTTATCACCTTGTCCAACAAATCTGAGCATGGGTAAATTTACCCCAGGATGACCTTGAACCATTATGGGGGGCTATAGCGCTTTAACTAAGGTAGGAACCCTAGGCAAAAATTTAACCTGGCACAAAAAAGTATCTCGGCATGATTTTCGATCAGTAATGGCCAAAGTAGACCATTTTGAAAGTTTTCAGAAATATACTTTTGTTGCTCTAGGGTCTTGCTTTTCCATTTAATATCTGGCTTGTAAAAAGCGTGCAGATATAACTGAGATTGACCGGTCCAAAAGACGCAAAACCCCCAAAACCAAAATTGAGTTTGGGATTTTTCACTGGGCATTGCACTGTATGGGACACGCACACGCGGACCACAATCAATATTGCAAGTTAGGCTTTCTCGCTCATTCAGTCGGAAAACCTCTGTGTAAAATCAATACACACGATTATTGCGTTGTACCACACAAGTGACCATTGAAAAAATCCAAAACTGCATACTTGTTGGTTTGGGGGGTTTGTGTTTTCGGCAACTTATCTTAGCCATATTTGCAGCTTTTCGAGCGAGGTGTTAAATGAAAAAAAAAGAAACAAGACCTAGAGCAAACAAAATGTGATATTTCGAAAAAGTTCAAAAATGGTCTGACCTTTGGCACAGTAATGGATCGAAAAACATGCCGAGATACTTTTTGTGCCAGGTGTATATTACTTTTTTCTAATCCTATAGGAGCGGAACGGGTTAATGTTCATTAAAACACAATTTGACGCGGTTCAACTTTAGCACCAAAAATCCTACGGGAATGTTCATTGACATAGCAACCACACTATTATTTCTAGAGTAGATATAATCGAGGTGACAAACAGAAGGACCCCCCACGCGTAACTCACTTTTTGGTGATTTTGAGGTTTTGTACCAAAAAACGGTAACACCTACAGATTCTGAAAACCATGAACCCTTAACTCAAGTCTACTTCCGATTGCCTAGAAAGCAAAATAACACTTCACCACAGCTCAATGTGCACAATTTGTTTACAACAGAAAGCTTTAACTACTGACTTACGACCTTCTGTGTACTTGTATTTGGCCATACTTAGTTTGAGGCTTCATAGCTTGCACAATTGCCAGATTTCAACACTTTTACTCCCGATTCTCCCTACTTTATATTGATGATTTGTCTTTAAAACTTCCAAAAGAGTGACAATGCCTAAACATCTGATTGAAATAAGTGTCAAGGTCATAGGCATGATTAAGATTAACTCACAGATTACCGTTTCAGTTACCATCAGAAGGATCGTACTCAGCACTTAAAGAAATATTAAAATTATCTTTAATTCTGCTGTTTCATAATTAAAAATTGTTCTTTGTTTATGAAGAATTATGTATGTTTTGCTTACAGTCCCAGAGATGCTCTTTATGAGATGTTACACATTTGAGTAATAAATAGATTTGCTTAGTAGAAAATATTAACATTCATCATTTCTCAAAAGCAGTATTTTTGCAGTTAAGGCTTTCTGTTTGTCAACCCCTCGTAATGGAATTATTGGTTCAAACCTTCTATTTGATTTTCTGAGGAATGGAATGTGCGACCCACTCTTTTTCGAAGATGACAACTTCAATTGGCCATAGGTCATAGGTCAAAGGTCGGATTTTTCATTTTTATTGTGGGTAGGTGGTTCTTACGTGACCCCCCATTTATTTGAGTTAGTGTCATGATCAAACTGGCCCACGGGAAAGGTGGTTTCTGGGTTGGGTCCCTAGGACCCCCCCCCGCTTTGGGCACTTAACGGAGTTTTTTTAGCTTGGCACTTAGTGTTCACCTATACATGTCCATATGCATAAATTCATGAATGAAGAACCTAAACGTTGTATCGTTCTTTGACCGTAGAAACATTGATCCGATATCATGAACAATACTTGTCAGGTTATAAAACGCGTCTAGTTTATTCCCGGGATTTTATTCCTGGGCAAAAATACTGTCGCTTCAAACTTATCAAAAAAGAAATACAAATTCTTAGTTTTTGACCTTTTAAGAGAAGATTACACAATATGTTGCAAGTCACTGTCCGGCCAAAGTCTTCTGGTCCGCAGATATGTGGGGTACGCTACTCGAAGTCCTTCGCATCCTACCTCGTATGTATTTAATACCAATAACGACTTCACACACGTCAATTTTGTTATGGTACAAGACGTTGGACAGATCATTTGCAACTTGAGGGGGAAAGGGTCAAATTTCAATAGATTTTTGCAGGTAAAATTCCATTGATGTTTTGAATTTAAAAAATCCTGTTGGGTAATTTCGTGAAATTTCTTCACGATTTTTTCCCGACATCTTCTACCTTCTATAATCTTAATTAAAAACCGAGGGTCTAAGCTAGTTGAATGGACAGTAGTATGGTCCACCTAAAGACAATGGATGCCACAACCCAACCAGAGGTGTTACAACTGGTGTACAGAAGTACCAACGAAATGAAAATGAACATACTAGATCACTACCGGTTTTGATTTGCACACGGACACGTTACCCCAGAAATCCAGATCGGCATTACTCAATCGGTTGCGGAACCAAAGTCAACCGGCATAGACTACAACTCTGGTTGGCTCGTCATTGAACATTGACATTAATTTGGTGTTCTTGTGGAAACATGGCTGACTCCAAGGGAGCCAGTGGTAGACATAATGGTTACACCGTCGTGGTGATTGTGGAGCTAAGACGGTAGACATAATGGTTACACCGTCATCAGTATACCCCGAGGTGGATTGGAATCTGTTTAAATCACAAGATAGCTACCGTGATTTTGAACATGCCAGCTTTTTGGATCATCATGTTTGAAAGCACATATCCGGGCTAACAGATTCATTGATACTAATATCACCTTTGCCTTATTAGATGTTTTTAACGTTTCTAGACCAGATTTTTATGCCGATTCTGAATCCGCTGGATGCCAGATGAGAAACCTTGGGCATTTTTGTAGAAGAAACGCAAAAAATCAAAATGGCCACCTAAAACTCAAAACATCTCTTGTTCACTCAAAGCAGTGGCCGGTATCTTAAGGAAAAGGGCCGTCAGCAGCTTAAAGGGACACAGGGGGGGGGGCTGCGTGACCCATTATGACTAGACTTATTCACATTGACAAAAACGTGACTTTCGAGTATCAATGATATTTTGCACTGTATAGACAAATCCGACCAGCCAAATGATGTCAGAATGATTCCGGCCATATTGGGGGGAATCCAACCCAACCTACCTACTCCCTTGTACCACGCTTGATTAAGTATAATTCAGAAAGGCTACACTAATCTGCACATTTGGGTGAATTCAAGCAGGATGCACCCGGCTATGGTCGCCATGAGGTGTTGGAATGTGGCACCGGATTCGTGTATATCGGGAACCCATAACAATGTAAAGTATGGTTGCCAGTTCCCAGAGTTTAAAGTCTCTTATTAAATAAAGTATAAATTGACCCGAATGCGTGGTTTACTAACTGTCAATACTTTTACTTACAAAGAGTTATCTACTATGGAAAAGAATGTCCACCTGGCTTTCCTATATTGCATAAATGGAAAGAGGACAAAGAGTTCTGCTATTTATGTTAACTAGCGGGAGGCCCGCTCTTCGCGTGGCGTCCGCTAGCTTGATGTAAACGGGAGCGACACTGAAACAGGAACCGGTCATATGAAAAGAATCGATCGACTGACACATAATAATGGCTTTTCACACTGAGCCAATGATCGATCGACTTTTGCGATCGATCGCTATCTGTAGACTTCAAACAGCATCGGAATTTCATTATAATACTTTTGCCAACTCTGATACACCATATCGCCGTTGTGCTTCAAGTAACAGCACACATTCGTCCAATAAATGCACTTACGTAAGAGTCTACCGCCATTGTTTTGAATTTCCTTACTCAGTTTTCGTTTCAATTTAATGAACGAAAACTTCAACATTGTCTGGGCGGAACCAACCAAGTGGACAAGTCATACATTTAAGATGGCCATGTACACTCAGCATTTAAAAAGTCAACTACAACCACTTCCGTAAATTCCTCAAAAGAATTATTTCGTTAGAACTGCAGCGCACTAATCCTTTCTTTGGAAAACTTTCATATCATAACTACAAGGCGCTATTGCGCAAGCGCGTGTAGTATTCAGAAAACGGCGCACTAGTCTTTCAAAACGGCGATCGATCGCAAACGTCGATCGATCACCGGCTTAGTGTGACAGCTTAATGGCTACACCATCGCAACCAAAGGAGGTTCTATTAGATAGATAGGCAAAAGTTTACGTAATCTTTAGAATTCATCGTCTCGCATGTTTTGCCGACCACAAAGAAAACAAGTAACAACATGAGAAAGCAATGCTGCCTCCGCTTCTTCACATACTGTGGGTGCCGTTTGCATATCCTAATCGGTAGTGATACAATTAATGTATGTGTTAGAGGTGGCCAGGTGATAAGAATAGTGTACCTGGATCATAGTGCCCATACTCACTCGCTTAGATGCTTGGCGCGCTTAGGTGAAAAGATATATTCATTGAGGCGGTTTATTTAAATCAAGACGACTGACGTGTCATTCATCGTTTGTGGCCAAGGGTAGGACAAAATTTAACCACCAATAGCACCCAACCATCCAACCACTGTTTTTGCCGGTTGTTTGTAGCGAATTGACATTTGTGTGTATACAAGCATCCCAAACTAAAATTATTCCGTGCAATATTCCAAGGTCAGCGCCCAGCACGACGACTGGTTTTGAATTGGTTTCACCCCCCCTTGATCGCACCACACCAGGCTATAAGATTAACTACAATTTTGCATATTCATGATATTGTTCGCATGTTCTAGCTAGAATCCCCTCAAGTATATGGGTCATGTTTTGGGCCATGGTGGATTGCATGCCAATGAGAACGACTATTTGATTGGTACTTCTTGGAAAATTATTTGACCTAACCTTATGAAGTACCTCACGGAGAAGTTCTGACCAAATCACCGAGACAATCTCAATGTTTGTGTTTTGTCAAAAAAAAACATCTGAATAAGTTTATTTGCTGGGGTTATTATTTGGACAAGTGGCACACTTTAAGGGGCAACGAGATATTTTGAGGCACCCAGATATTGGTGTTCATAATATAATTTCATATAGTTAGACACTCAATAGATTTCTTACCTTGTATTCGCTACAAAAATGGCTTAAAAAGAGAGAAAAAAGTTGATTTTGATTTGCCTATATTTCAATATAAATCATAGGCCTGAATTTCGTATTTGCTCCCATACGAATTAGAAAATTTCAACAATTTTTGAACAAAGAAACATTTCCTCAGCTTAATCCTTTTAGATGGGATTATTTTTTTGATGAAACTTTACATCAGGACAAATCAGTACTTTTATTTTTTAGGGACAACGATGTGTGAAATCTCTCGTGCCCCGTTAAGACAATAAAGACAATAAAATTGATGGACCAAGGGGCATAGATGCACCATATTGCATGGGTAATAACTATATACGGGGGTGGCACCCCATCTTGGAAGTGAACGGGTATGTAGGGCTGTTAAACACCATTTTCAGCACCGCTGTCACCCAAAGACCCATATAAAATATAATATAGAAAAAAAAATAAAAACTATGGAAAATTTTCACCCAAAGACCACATTTTTGTTTTACCACCTTGTCACCTAAAAATCCTTTTGGGGGAAATTGTGAAATTTTTCACCCAAGTCCCTATTTTTAGTGAACTTTGCACCATTTTTCTAAAAGACCATTTTACATATAATTTGTCACCCGAAAAAACATATTTGGGGCATTTTTGGGCTGTCTCTCACCCAATTACCCCTATTGTTTTGAGTCCTCTGTCACCGAATGCCCCGGGTTTGGAAGCGCCAGCCTTACAACCACACATCCATTTCATATGGATCCCGCCCCAGGTATACGTTTCGCAGCGTAATATCCCCAGTATGATCTACAACCCAATACTACTGAACGATACACCATGTGACAGTGTACAGTTACAATCGTGTAAGCAAGATTCAACTTTGTGCAAACGGGTTTCTTGAAATCGGCAGTGACACCACAGGCTTACACTTGACGTGACTAAAAGATTGCAACAAAAGTTAAATGCCATAAATCAGGGGTGTCCCCCTCAAAACAAAACTGGTCATCTCTATAGAACATATTTCTACATCAAATGTGTACATAATCTTTCGGGACCACCCTCTAGAATTTTTGTAAAAATGGTTAAGTTGTCAGCAAATTCCTTTTTGCATTGGCATGATCAACCCGTGAGGATTATGGGTAGTCTGGCAAGTCAAAATTAATCACGACAGCATTTTTTGGTTGTCTCACTAGAGTCACGCAGGCGGCGTAAGAGACACTGTTCACATTTGAAAATAGTGGCGCCCTCAAGATTTTTCAAAATCGGTTTTTTTACATGGTGTAAGGCTTTTATATAAAAGCCCTCACCCGAAAGTATTAAGACCAAATCAGCTTCCTTTATGGGTAAATAGAATTGATTTTATAATTTACGTCGCCGAGACGTTAATACATCTATCATTGATTTGCTAAATCGCAACTTGAAAAATCATCAAAAATCAGATTTTTGGATGTATGCAACAAGTACCGGTATCCTACATACCCTGCAAATATAAGACCAGAGAAACCTAATAAGGACAGAATCGGAGATTTTAGTCAGTACTGTCCGAACTGACACTTATTACAACACGTAATTGAATGGAGAATGCGTATCTTGTAACACTGACGTTTCTTCCCTTTCTGTCAATTCTACAGCTGGAAAACGGTAACTTATGAGAATTCTACCAGACATATCCTTCCTTGAAGCTAGTCCTGCATCAAATATTTTTCAAATCACTGGAATATGTCTTTAAAGTCGCAGAACGGCGAACATGGCGTTTAACACAGAACATCACGCCGTTTGCATGTTCCCATCGCTTGCACACTGTTTGATCGGTCTATAATCTTTGTGGTTTTAATACAAGTGAGTACGAGTCCAAATATATTCAGGTAAATACACATTTTTTTTTGTGTTGATTAAAGTATGAAAACTTTAAAGAACACTATCAGTGATTTGCTAATTCGAAAATGAAAAAATCATCAAACATCAGATTTTTGCATGTATTACAAGTACTGGATCCTAACATAGCCCGGTCAATGACAAGACCAGACTGCAACCTAATAAGGAGAATCGAAATTTTAGTCATTACCTTCCGTTGTACACTTACAAGCAACACGTAAATGAATGGTGAATCGTATCATGGAACACTGCCTTTTCTTCCTTTTCTGTCATGCTACCGCTGGAAAAGGTTAATTATGAGAATTCTACATACTTATCCTTCACTTTTAGCTATTCCGCAATTTCAAATATTTTTAAATCCCTGATATGGTCTTTAAAGTGGCCTACAAGTTACCTGGATGTCTTTACCTCATATCAATGTTCCTATCTGTTTTTGGGGTGTGTTATTTTGTAGTGTAAAATATATCTCTGTCTTCCAATGGCTAGACTACCATTTGCGAGCAAATTGAAGAAATTGCATCTTTTTTAAAAGTTGCCAGTGACTTAATGTCCGAATTTTAGTGCAACTAGGGAGTGTCTGAAGGGGCCCTGAGAGCAGCATTTTTACGGGGCCCTGTCAGCAGCGGCTGCACTGCTGACTCTTAAAATCCGCCACCGCTCAAAAGCTGTAATTTTCAGCGCTGTCGCGTTAAGCATTCATTGTGGCAATTAACATGATTCCTGTAACTAGTAATCAATGAATTCAATAGGGCCATCAATACAAAAAGTGTCTGATCGTGATCTACTTTTGACTGTGTTGGTAATTTGGTATCATGCTGGGGTTTTGGCAGTCAAGAAATGAAAACCATAAGAAGTATTTTTTTTAAATGCGATTATAATTTCTTCATAGCGTCCAAGATGACTTCCGATACTCCAGTTGCTATAATTGATAGCTGTGTCTAACCTAGTACTGCCATGTTTGTGTATATCACCTCAGACAGTCTTGACATCATGTTATATCATCATCAGACAGTATGACATCATGAACGACAAAGGACTCACCAACTTGAACCCAAGCGTTCTAGACGTAACCGAAGTCAGTATCTACAGGACCCTGGACAGCAGATGATCTAGCTCTAACAGGCTGATCGGATATGTGGCGGCACAAGAGCTACTAACATCATTGAGAATGCTGCAGACAATCTAAATGCTAATAGGACTGTCATCGAGGAAGATGATCATCAACCTATCTGACACAGCAGATGGTAGCCACTCAAAGGGTCAAGACTTCAAGTATTCTAGGGGTCCTATGTTGCCGACAGCAAGAACAAGACTTCTGTCACGCAAAGGACCAGCTTGGAATGCCTGGCAATAATCTACACCACTTATGGCAATCTTGGGTATCTCCAAATTAAACCAAAACTGCTAATTCTTTAGAGCCTGTGTAGAGGTATCCTGTTATTGATCTGAGAATGGACCATGAAGAGCTACAGGATAGACTGTTGATTGCACTACACCAAGCTTCTTTGCGTAAGTACAAAACATATCCTGGTGTGAGCACACAAGACCAAAGCACAGAATATATTGCGATATCCATCCAATTTCATCTTTGTGCCAAACGCCGTGCACGATTTGCCGGTCACAATCCCTCCAATTTCATCTTCATTGATCAAGTAGTCTCAGAATCACATGTTGGAAGTTACCATGCGCCAAACCAAATGGGGTCGTCGCCCCTTAATACATTGATGTATTGTTCGAGACATCCAGCAGGATCATTCCGACATCCAAAACCTTAATGACAACAACAGGGACAGTTGGCACTACATGGTGAACAGAATCTCGGCTGCGGCCTTTAGATAGATAGCTAGAGTGGGTAAATCCAGTCAATCAGATCATGTACCTTTAGGTATTCATCTCAGACAGTCTGACATCATGAACAACAAAGGAACTCACCATAAACCCAGACAACTTTTATTTTTGATACCTGTACAAACCAAAATTGACCTTTTCACTAGTCTTATAGTGTTTACCCCGTAACTCCAAAGCTACAAGCCATTAGGTGCAAAAAAACTTTTTTTGGAATTCTTGTTAGTCAGGCAAACATCATGGTGTGCCTTTCGACCACAACTGGGCCACTTATCATTTTGACCACTGTGTACCCTTGAAACAAGGGGGCATCATGATGAAAGGGATGTGCGGCGGCAAGTGCTTTTTCCATCATTTTTTATTATCAATGCACAAAGTACTTGTGTACCAAAATTCACAATTTTATCCAGATTTGCACCCTCACATGGGTCATGTACACTACAAGTCCCACTAGGTCGGGTCATTTCTTGACAAGACCCAACTTTGGTCTCAGACCAATTATGCTTTGCTCACTGCCTGCTCAAACTCATAATCATTACATCTTGCTAATGAAATGGTGGATCGGAATAGATTTCTAACTTTTCCAATGGATACGGAGTGTAGTAGTAACAAGGTCCAAGATTTCCCGGGCCATAAAAAGCCATTAGTGTCTCACAAAGATTTTCTTTCTTGAATGTGGCTTAACGCAAGGATCAATAATTGGTCCTAGAGGCTTTACAATATACTCTCAATATGTCTCTTCTATAATACCATGTATGTGATGCCGAATGTGCCATCTTTAGGTTAACAGCTTGTGTGAAGGACCGGAATATTTTGGCTGATGAACAACGTGATGAAAACTGAATGACTATAAACTGATTCTTTATCGCAGCATTCCCACAGAATATGGACAGATTGTCCAAATTCAAAATTATGTGATGGCCGTCTGTGAAATCACTCCATCAATCATTAATAACCTAGGCATTACCTTTGATTACACAATGACTATGTCTGAAATGTAACATCTTTGTGCAAATCAGTTAATTTTTTGCTGTGGAGCCTTGCTAGAATTAGAAGATTTATTTACCGTGAGGCTGTGAGGCTGCTGCAATGTCTGTACGGACACTTGTCCTTTCTAAATTAGGCTATGGGATTTTTATGCACTCCTCTCCAGCTGCAAAAACAAGGTTGTTGCTCGGCTACGCCTCAAAAATCGGGCTGCCCGTAATAGTTTTTCTTGGGTACCCCATGTAATTATCGTCACCTCTTAACATCTTTGCACTGGTTGACCATGTGCATATAAAATATTCAGTTTAAAATTCTTCTGTATATATACAAATCCCAAAATGAACTGTCGCCAACATACTTAACGGGTTCAAAGGGTTCATCCTCTATGTGAGACCTCATGAAATTAGCCTAACATGAATCTTCTTATAGAGGATACAGGATTAGAAGGATTGTACAGCTTTATTCCGTAAAAGAGTATTTAGTCTAACTCAATGAATATATTACACCAAGGTGAAGGACACTAACCAGTGTTTTACAGCTATGCCACCACAAAGGGAAGGACGGCTCTAACTCTGGATGCCACGCGGATTGTTGTACCAAGGTGTGTATAAAAACAAAAGAATTGGTTGACAGATCTTTTGGAGTGCAGGGGCCAACTCTTTGGAACCAGATACCTGCCAATTATTAGATCGCCTCAGTTGCAGTCTTCAAACAACACTTGAAAACTCATATTTTAGTGGGTTCATGAGCGGTGTTTGCATGAGGTTTCTTATGTTATACGCATTGATCATATTGGATGGTGGAATTGCGCCATATTAAGCACCGTTAATTAGTGTGAAAACACGTTTTGTACTGGAACACACCTCAAATCCTTGAAATATATCATTATCAATTTTGGCTGACTTGAAATATAATGTTATTACCATTTTGGTTATTGAGTACTATCCGTCATGACCTTTTCTACATATCCCTGACATTTTTATGACATTCAGTTTAAGAAATCTGCAACTTCATTTAGAAAATAAAGGTATTGTTTTTAGTCTCGGTCCTGTACCTGTTGTGTAATATAAACAGGTGGTGGCATAAAGTAGGACAAGGCCTCACGCCGAGTTCTACGCAAAAAATAATGCTATGACACATGTTTATATTACACAACAGAGGCTAAAAACAATACCTGTACGGCAATAACCTATTTTATCATCATTCTAGTGTCTAAAAGTGACCAAAAGATAATGCCCACTAAAAGAATCAAAGAATCTATGAACACAAACGCACCGTAATAGACTCGAGCGTAGTACACACAAGCTGTGTATGTTTTGTCCCATAGAAACGCAGGCAATAACCAATGAAATTACAAGCTTCGCAAGTGTTTACGAATGTAATATCCACAGCTATTTGCAGAGTGTGCAAGTTGCCAAATCTTAAATGGTTTTACTGTGGACCAAATACAATTATAACTTTTAACCTGCAAAAAATAGCATGTCCTCCTTTCTAACAAACTTGCAAACCCCAGCATTTTAATATAAAAGACAAAAACTTTGACAAATTTCTATTCATTTTTGAATATTTAATTTTTTATGCAAACATAAAATGAGATCCAGCAAACTCACATATTATATACAAATGACACTTGTACAGCAACAAAATTGATTTGGAGTGGATCAAGCTTTATTACACATATCTTCATTACAATTTTGAGATCTCTGTTACCGATTTAATATTTACACCATCCCATCCCAAAAATCTTAGCTAATGAGAATTGCAGAAATTATTGTTCATTGAAACTTTTCCAAGTATTTAATGCAGATGGTTTTTGGATGATTGTACAACATGAACTACAACAAGTCCCTTTGCAGTCTTGATAAAACCACTTTGAGTAGTAAATCCAAGTCACCATTATTAAATAAAAACTTTCAATTTTCATTTTAAAACAAGCGGTTCTAAAACCACTAGTGTTGCCTGCTTTCATGATCCAATTTTTTCACTCTGCAGTTTGACCTGACCTTTGACATGTCACCTTTAACACTACCTTGGCATGCATCTCTCTATGGTTGACCTATGACCTGAGTATGATGGCACTTGGTGTTAGAGTGTTTACGAAGGAGCAATTTGAAAAGGTTAAGCAAAACTTAACCACACAGACACTTAGAATTTGGATTAGTACATGCCTCCTGCAAATCCCTGCAGGTGACACAAACATTAACAAGTACTACATCAAGAGAGATATTTTCTTGGCTGAGACAAATGCATCACTTTCCCAAAGCTGACATAACAGAGTCTGAACAAGCGAAGACCAGATGGTGTTAGTTGCCAAGAGACCGTTTGAGGTGGCAGGTAGCTGTTATTGTGAAGAGTACTTATAAGATAATAGATTATACTACTTATATTCCTCGAGTCAGTGACATCAGTGCGCTTGCAGACAGACGTTTGCCCGTCTGCATTTTCGCAAGACCTTAAAAGCGCGCATGGGAGTATGCCAGCACTTTAAATCAAACGCCCGCAATTTTCATGATGCGACCACTGAAGAATACCCTGAGTCACTGATTGCGGAAGGTAAAGGCACGTATAAAATATGGCATTTGTTTGTTTACCTGTGAAGGACTAGAGGTCAGAGCCCTTAAACAGGAAGAAGAACAGCCATATATTTCTTTAAATTAGGACATATCAAAGATGTAATGTCAGATAGTAAATCACACTGCAACTTGTGACATGTGTTGCAGATTTGGCAAAGTGCGTGTTCCTGTGAATTATATATTTTGTCCTATATGAATTGAAATATGGGAAATTGATTCCAATCCAATACAAATCTAGAAGCAAACCACAAGCCAAAACCAGCAAAGTGCTGCTAGGCATCAGGAGTTCCAATAACAGAGTACAGCAGACACACGCAAACCGAGCCTCTGACTCACAACATTTTAAATGTTGCCAAATCAGTGTACATACACCCCTTTGGGCAGTACCATTTTACTCGAAAAATGAATTCACAAAATTGGGGCAGACACAGTGTTAAATTTGTCACTCTCAGACCCCCCCCCCAGAAGGCAACAAAAAAATCATTGCCTGATATTTTTTGAGCATAACTTAGCTATTGGGTATTTATTAATCTTGTCCCTGGAGATGGCCAGCGCACACAAGTGTTGGGGAAAAAAACACACGACGCGACTTGGCCGATTCGAACCGGCGAACCTCGATTACTAGTGACGGCGCTCTAACCAAATGAGCCATCAAGGAGGGTGGAAAGAGCGCATAGATATCATCTATAGGTGTTAATTCGAAAGGTGTCCATACGCTTTCCTAAGCGGAAAGGCATCAGAACGGTATATTTCATATACAATTACATGTAAATCAACACAATATAAATGGTATATGTAAATACCCTTTTGATGCTAATCGCTAGGAAAGCGATGGACACTTTTCGACCGAACTTAACACCTATAAGATGATATCTATTGATCTTCTACCCCAACCCAGTCTTGTGGCCAGTTGGTTACGGAGCGCGTTCACTAGTTAATACGGAGGTCGCCGGTTCGAAATCTCCGGCCCAAGTGCTATGGGTTTTTTTTTTTTTTTTTTTTTCTCAAACACTTGTGTGCGCTGGCCAATCTCTCCAGGGGAGAGGGGGGGTGAAGGTAAGGGGGGAAGGGGAGAAAGTTATTAAACACCCAATCCTGGTCTAACCTGGAGAACTAAGTAGTTAAAAAATTCTTTCTTAGAATTGTCGCAATGTGTTATATAAGTAGTATAGCATATTATGAGGTGTGTCAAACTTTTGCCTTCTTAGTTGAAGTACACTTTCAACAAGGAAACAATAAAAATGAATTCCAATTACAAATGGGGTGTTAAATATGGCCCTTTATATTTTAAAGAGTTGTTGTATAGCTTTATGTTAGTATAGGTCGGGTATCTTTATCAAATTTTGTCCTTTCTGTATTTTTTTTTTTTTTGCAGTAACAGTCCGAATGCCGCAATTTGATGCCAAGGGCCATTAGTTACTTACTAAGAATACCTGATACAATATTGAAACCTTCGTACTTCATATCACTAATACAAAAATTTCAGCTATGGTAAATTGTACGTTTTGAGTTAGTGTTGGTATACTCTGACAATATCAAATGATATCATTTTGCAAATGAATGCAAGATAAATAAGTATAGATCGAAATTTATACATATCTTCATTCCTTAAAGTCTTCATCCATAACATGTACATCATTCATTCTTAATCCTCTTCACAATCTTAACATTTTTTTCTTCAGTGTTCAAAGCTTCTTTCTTCTTACAATGCTACGTAAGATTTAACAGATTTAAAAAGCATGAGCAGGGAAATAGAACAGAAAAGAATAGCTCTTAGATTACATTATCACTCTTGGGATGTTCAAAACAAACCACATATATTCAACATTCACACAACATAAACATCCAAGTAATAAAACTCATTAAAGTACATAAAAATTTGATTTGAAGCAACTCCTCTAAGTGGCTCAAATGTTTTAGATGTGGATTTGTTTAATGCACACACTACTCAATTTAGTTAACTATTTCAATTCCTATTTACCAGAATTTATGAAAATATATTATCCATATAGGTCACTTAACATGCGTTGTTTTGAATAATATATCGCAGCAAGTATAATATGTTGCTAATTTGAAATACCACATGCAAGGTTCTTGCCAAATCCCTAATTTTAAATAAAAGAGCTTGCGGTTTTAGAAAACTGGCTTGTGATAAATTAGGCGTTTTAAAATACAGCAAGTAAAACCTAGTTCATCCCCGTTAAGAGGCAGTTGGGAAACATGACCTCCAACTGCCTTGACTTTGGTCCATGACATAATGCCTTCATCCACATTTTGAAGGAAAACCCTACGGCACCTTAACCCAAAGTCGTGATTTAAATCGGACTTTCAAGTTTTTGAAAGAGACCTGAAAAAACGAAAAACTAACCAAACTGGAACAACATACAACAAACATTACCTCAGTCAGACGAACCTTGACCTTGGTCTATGACCTCTGGACATCACATATGAAAGGAACCCCTAATGCTCCTTAAACCCCAAAGTCTGGTTTAAATTGGCATGGACAAACATGAAACCAAACCAAAAACTGGAAAACGCATACATACAGACATGGTAGTTAGGAAATTTTGGAAGGTTTGCATTTTTTTTTGCTTATTGATAAAACTTCATATGTTGTAGAGTAGACCCTTGGAAGTGTGTAACAAAAGTATTAGCTACATTTTTTTTTCGATGTGCAAGGGGGGGGTAGCCAGGCAATTTCAAAATGGCGACATTTTTTCAAATGTAGCGTATTTTGATAATATTCCAAGTTTTATGAAGTTTGAAAGTTTTCTTTCATGTGGTTATCACTTAATATCAGTGAGGAAACATTAAAATAACATTTTAATAATATGAATTATCGTTCCAGTTTTGCGCCAAAAATTCAAACATGGCGCCATTCTTATAGATTTTTTGTTTTTTTAGTTTTATATTATGGCTAAACTTCAATGTTTGTTACTTGAAATTTCTGACATTCAAGTATTTGATTACATTACAATATATTATATAAAAAAATTATATTTATCATGATTATAAAATATTACATTTAGGCATAGGGACTTCTTGTTCCAAAATGACCGCCATTTTCTGTAAGTGTTCTTCTTTTCTTTACCATATTCAATGTAATCAGAAACGAACAGTAGCAGCTCCTGGGAGGGCATTACCCCTCCTCAATTTTTTTCTTACCACCCAGTTTGCCGCCGCCCCCCCCCCCCCCCCCAGGAAAATTACAGGATTTTGGCAAAAGTCAGTGATTTTGGGCCAAAAATCACAAACAATTTTGACAAGAAAAAAACAGCGATTTGGGCCAAAATCACCAAATTTTGGCAAAAAAATAAGCGATTTTGGGGCCAAAATTGGTTTAAAATCTTACAAATTTTTTATATTGTGGTTCCCAAGAATTTCACTTTTGCCGCCAAAAATATTCACTTTGACCCCACCCCCCCCCCCCCTGAATAAAAATTTGGCGGCGCGCTGGAAACGAACCGCCAACACCCCAAATGGACATAAAATACTTAATATAAACATATTAACAAATGGAGTCAGATTTTGTTATGAAGCGGATGTGCTTAGACCCTGCGGCTTCCATACCTTTAAAACTATGTGCTAGTTGGAATACCGGCAGTCTCTTGCAAATTGGCAGTAAATGTACCATGTACTTTGAGAGCATGATAGGTTGAAAGTTTTGTACACCTTGACATGAATTGGTAGGTTGAAGTTGTAGATTGATATTGTCTTATGTAACTGATGACGTACAAAGGATTTATAGCATCTTGTTGGGCACCAAATTAAGTAGGGTACGGTATTGTGCTTCTGAGGGGTAGTACTTCTAGGATTAACCTTCAAGGACCAACCTACATTCAATAATTGTTAGAAGCAACCTCATGTCTGTGACAACAAAGTCCTCACCATTGAGCTCAGCTCTGTCATGTTTTACATCTGTCTAAAAACCTCCATCAGTAGATTCAAGCATCCTCAATTAATCTAGGGAATTTCACCAAACCTTCATTTCTTCGTTGGCAATTTCAACAGCCAAATTACCCAATGGGGCTACAATCAACCAATAAAAACGGACAAGTGTCGAAGAATGGTTCTAAAGACAGTCAGCATCTACGCCTCCACGACCCTTCCTAAGCTGCGCCATCATTTTAAAGTGCCCATTAAAGTCTCTATAGGAGTGTAAGAGAGTCGCCTTGTGGGAAAGAAAGGAACTTGCTATCAACCAAATTGTGGAAGGTCGGTATGAACCTGGTGAGTTTCATCCGCGGAGCTGACTACTCATGGGCTGGTGGCGATTTTGCGATCAACATATTGAGAACCAGAATTGGCCGATCTAATCTAAAGTTCTTTGCAGAGTGGGGCTACCTGGAACAGATCAGGACACTTACCTGTGGTTCGGGAACAGCGTCACAAGCAATGAAATATATCTTGGTCTGTACACTGTTGGAGCAACAATCACAGACAAGGACCTTGCAGATTCAGGTGACGCAGCCAGGGGAATTGCACCCTTCTGGCTAGCTTTCATATTTGAGAACCACTGGGCTTGGACACGATAAGAATTCCTTCAGTACTTATTGAATTTATGGTGGGTCTTGAAGTTAACACAAAGAGATAATACCCCTCAGAAGAACATACCATGCTTAAATTTGGTTCCACAATGCCATAAATCCGTGTTACGTATCAGTTACATAATACAATATCAATCTACAATTTTCAACATTACCCAATTAATGTAAAAGGTGACAAATTTTCAACCTATCAGTCAATCTCAAAGCACATGGTTCCATGGACTGCCAAGTTTGCTAAGCTGCCTGCATGTATCAGTGTTAATTATGTTTTATATTATGATTTATTCTATTTGTGTTGCGGTTCGTTTCAGAGTGGCGTTGCCAGACCTCTTTTCTGGGGGGGGGGGGGCAAATTGAATTTTTGGGGGTTGGGAAACAGTGAATCTGCGTAGAGTAGGCAAAATAATATCAAACATTTTGAGATTTTTTGAACAATTTGGCCCCAATCGCTGATTTTGCAAAAAAATATGTCATTTTTCTTTCGATTGGGGGGGGGGAAAACTGGGGGGTAAAGAAAAAAAGGAGAGGGAAATGGGCCCCATGCGCCCTTGAATTGCCACTGTTCGTTTCTGTTACATTTATTATGCTAGCGGATGTAAAGAAAAGAAGAACACTAAAATAAAAGGGCGGATTTTTCGCCACAAAATATTCCCTATGCAAGAATGCAATGATTTGAAAATCCTGGTAAATATGGACTTACTTTTATTTGTGAGACTAAATAATTGTAATTTAATCCATACATAAAAAAATACGTTAAAAATTAAGAGTACGTATCGCCATAATATCCATAAAAAACCCACCATATTCTCAAACTGGCGTCATTTGACTTTTTTGGCGCCCCCAAACCTGGAACTGATTAATTCACGAGTTATCGATGTGCTTTTCTGTTATCCATCATTGGATATTAAGAGAATAAACACATGAATCAAATCTTTTCAATTCATACAACCTTGGAATCTTAGTTCACAAATAAGCAAATATTGCAAAAAAAGGCGGCCATTTTGGAAATGCTGGTCCCCCCCTTGCACATCGACAACAAAAAATGTGTAAGATGCTAATACGTCTTGGCGGTTTCCCCCGTGGTACCCAAGAGCGTCGTTGGAGCCTGTATCTCTACGCAAGAGGAGTTCGATTGAAAGGTGACAGTGTTAAGCTAACTACCCAACGTATGCACTGAAGATACGGAGTTTGTACGACCCACCACCATGCCATGAAGGGAGGACCGGGCGGGCGGTGCGAACAAAGTCCTAGGGGACTACATGAGTGTATCGCAAAATTCCCTCTCTGCTTTCAAGCCAGGGGGATAAAAAATTGTAGTTTAAAAAATTCAAATATAACACCACATACTTTCCATATTGTGGACAAAGTTCTAGGTTCACTTACTACCCTCACAATAAATTTTTACTATGGAAAACTAGAATTTTCACATTTCAGATGTGTTTCACTTTTTAAAAGTGTGCTTGTCCCAATAGCCTTTAGGACCCCCATTTAACAGGAAGTATAAATTTTGATATCAGACAAAGGTCGTATTTTTCTCAGCTTTCAAATCCATTTCTGTCCCAAATACATGACAAAAACATGCTGTTTTATTTGGTTAACCATTAATATAACCATTAATATTACCAGTAGTGAACATGCCGTGTACTCTGCATTTCACATCTAGCTAGCAAACTGCGAGTTGTATCCCGTGGTAATTGGTGGTCAGCATACACAAAAATGTCAGACCCCATCAAGTTGAGAAATCAATAGGCACTAATAAGAAACCAGGCACCTTTAAGTCTTTCCCCATTCTGCATGATTAAAGGCCACGCAAGCCAGAACCGCTAGAAGCGGCCGTGAGTGTTCCAGCAGCCTTCCTGATTGCGTTTCGGACCCCCAACTAAACCTGCATTTGACGCACACCGTTTCATTAGCCCCACCCCATGCCCTTCGCTGGCAGTCCATTGGACTTAGTGTGTAGGACTTGTCTCCCTGGGAGGCATGTGTGGTGGGGAATTTGTGGGGGGTGACCCCCGCAACCCTGTGACCACCATGGGCGTCGCTGTCACAAACCCTGCACACCAATTACTTGGACAGGATTGCACCACACTATGACCAGTCACATGACACGACCCACCAGAGTGACACAATAAGTTGATGGCCTAGTCAGCAAGACCCACGATGAGATGACACGCTTACACCTTTCTGTTTTCGACACCATACCTTTTTGAGGATTTATTTCCCGGTGTGCTCCCTCCATTTCCCCCCCTGCTCACCCACTTACGGATGACGTGCACGCCTCTGGCACCGAAGGAGGGTGCACATGTGCTCAGTGATGTTTGGTCTGTAGCTGAATGGGCTTCAGAAGCAAAAATACGCACTCGTGTGTTCGGCACGAGTACTGTGAGTACCTGTTTAGATTGCACAATGGGAAGTGGGACATACTCCAAAACAGATCTAGGACAATGGACACGACGTTTCGCAGGTAATTTGTTATGTGACGCAGCCCACAATGGTGTGTGTCAGTATGTACTGTGTGCCGTCGAGGGATGGAACACGAACCGCTTCCACCTCCCGGGCAGTTGTCTTCGACATGGTGAGCTGGTGACCATGGGTGGGTGGCGACCAACCGGGCCTTACAGGATCCACTGTGGTTAGATGCTCTTGGTTTGAGTGACTGTCACAATGACTAACGCTCTGATGGAGGTGTACAGTAGTGTATATGGAATGATCGTGTTACTGTTGTCCAGACTGGCCAGCACTATGGATCCGCCACACACTTCAAGATTTTGCACATCTTCTCTGTCTAATGTATATGCCTACTCGTCGGACGGTGTAGGTGTTGGGTTGAGAAGCGGGCGATGTCTGTTCAGGTGGGGGATGCCGACGGGTGTGTGTGCGACTACATCCGGCCCTTAACTTGCACTGCAGCAACACCGAACACAGACTGTTTTCTGTGTTGTAATCACACGTGCTAACTGGCGCGACTGTCCCCTTTACACTGAATTTTAACCTGTGAGACCTAATCCCACATAGGCCTCACTACTTTACTTCGACGCATTTCGCACACCACCACATTCTCGCGTGTTTCTGGTTTGTTGTATTGCCATCCAGTAATGACCATTTGCCCACTTTAACTTTGCACCGCTTTAAGTCCCTAATTTAAAACCGCCGGCCTTTTCGTTATATGCTTCACCTATATATTTGTCTAAAAAACCTCTACTTTTACTACATTATGACATGAATATTGGACAGGCCTAAAATCCTTAAACACTGAACACTGTTTGTTTCGGTGTACAATTATGTAAACATTAATTAACTTCCTCGATACTGAAACTGAAAACGGAGCCGAAGCCCACCACTTGTTGGGTAAACAAAGTTAGTAATCACTGCTGCACTCTGAGACACGTGTCAGTGCTATGAAAACATATAAACATGTAAAAGAATCTTAACATCGGTGTTTGCCCCATATTCGAACTAAAATCATGAATAGAATACGTTTGGACCAAAATATTGGAGCAAAAAAACTTAAATTGACAGATCGACAGCAGATTTTTACCTGCATGACTCCCCAAGTAAAACCAAAAGGACTGTAGTGTGAACACGACTGAAGTAATCAACTGAGAACTGACAAAACTAGCCAAATGAGAGGATTGTTAGACAATTAAGAAATTACAATGCTCACAGTCATCAGAATAAACCCAAAGTAATACAATTTACACTAGATAAACAAATCAATGTATTTACATCAACTCTACTAAGTACATGTTGAAAGCTACTCAAATGGATTTGATTACTTTACAATCTGAATATTAGGCAATATCAACATCAAAAAACTAAGGTTACAGGAGAATGTGAAAATGTTTCATAACTATTACAATCAAAGGCTTTCTAATTTACAAAATTCTTACAGCACAATCTTACCACCAAATTGAATGTACAACTTTTAAAGCAGGGCTGGAAAGGCTGTGTAAATGCAGTTGCTCTAATACCGACCTAAGAAGATGAAAAAGAGGAGTGTCTTTAAATCATTATTTCCAAAATTGTTAGGAATCAAGAACAAAAGTTGTTGAGTACCTCAATGTTTTTGTTTTTTTTTTTAAAATTTCAGCTATTCATCAGCAGGTAGTATTTTCTCTTTTGATTTAAAATGTTCCCTTTCTCAAAAAGAGTGTTATAATTGACAATGTTTAATTTTCTAAAAAAAAAGGGGATAGCATTCCCAATAGGTCTTCGTCCATGTAATTGACAAAATCAATATGCAGTTTGAAGAGTTAAAAAGGATGCCATGTAATTAATATAAAAACAAAGCATGTTTCATTGACCCTGAATGACTTTGACCCTCAAAATCTGTACTCAACATAAGCCCCTTGTTGATACATAAGTAACACCAAAATATGAACTCGATCCAACAAGGAATTAAAAACGTTACAAGCAACTTCACACTAAAAACCATGTACAATGCACCACCAAATGACCCGAAGTTGCCCTACAAATTAATTGAATGCAAATTTATACCCCCAATACGCCCCTTCTTTCAATAATTAAAAATCAGGCACACTAAAAAAATAAGCTGCTACTTCTAACTGATGTTCTGCACTATCAATGTAGGTTCAGCCCAATCGAGATTGGGGACAATTAAGAAGTTATTTCATCATGAAATATCTTAAAAATAAGCAAATTCTTAAAATGGTCAGTTCGTTCCCCTCAAAAATTTAAGCATGCTTTTGGGCTTGCCTTTTATCCTGCATCTTATTACATTTACAAGTGACATGGAAAAGCAGTTTCAAGTTCATTAAGCGACTGCCACCACATGTATGAAACATAGCAATTACGTGTATATGCCAGTAACAAAGATCAGAATCTGATTCAGTGGCGATTCTATCCGAAATTTTACTTCATTGAATTCCAAGGTGTGGACTGGCTCACGTTTAATTTGATTCACAAAACTTGGTGGACACACTAGGATGAACCACAAACAAATAAACATGTGTATACTCCCACCATTTTCTTACCAATTCTCTTTTCGTATCTTCTTTAAAATGCCACTTCTCTTCGTACTCTTAAACAAATCCCATTTTTTTATCTTTCTCAAAAATCTCTGAATGTGAAAAACATCTTGGTTTTTGTATCATCACTGTCATATATGTGCATTACTTAAAACTACTTGCATTTTGGGGGAGCGGTGACAATTTTTGAAAATCTCAGACTACATGATCTCATTTGCCCCTCTCCTGAAACTCATCCAGTAATTTTTTTTCTAAACCTGTAGGCAAATGGTTTGATCAAATATATCGGGTTTCACAAATCTGAGTTCAGTCTCACACTTGGATAGAATATGATTCCTATTGATTCATACATTACTAAACTAATCTCGGAGTACACTTGGTTTTGTTTTGTAGTTTGTCTTTTTTTACTAGGCATTCATAGCAGCTTATAGGGTGCAATAATAGGTGCCCCAATCACAACGACAAGGTCAATTTTGTTTCATACCATATTAAGTGATCAATTATACTTTGGATTTATGGTTTACAGTCTGGCCTGTTAGCTTCAATTAAAGCGTGTTGCCAAACAAAAATTTCGACCTACCACGCGGCAAACAAAGGGCCGCGCCAAGGCGCGGCAACAAATGGAACCCAACAAGTAGCCCAATTTTCATTGTCGATTTAGAGCATGTGAGGGGCGTATTTTACGAAAAAAAATTTTTTTTAATTTTTTCCTCGACTATTCTGTATTCTTTCATTAACAACACACTCATTATTCTATTTTTGCCAAGTGCGTCCTTAAAAAGAATGTTGATGTGGGCATGAGAAGAACAGTAGAGTACAGATGACAGCCACCAAATCTCATGAAGAAGAATTGCAAAAGGGACCTCACAAAGAACGGCTATTATAAAATCGTAGGTCTCAAACAACGAAAAAAACACGATCAGACGGGGATCTTTGTAGACAACTAATCACGAAAGAAGAAAGAAGAATGACAAAGACTCACGAAGAAAGAAAGACCCGGGTATGGGTCCTGAGAAGGACCGTTGATGTACCAGTTGACAGTCACAATAGTTTCACTGGTGATCATAAAAAGATGTTTTGTTCGGATAATTTTGTTATACCTGAGTGAGCAGGCTACTCCCCGTCGTGTAAGGAGCATCCTTGCAGCTTAGTAGGTTAATTGCCCTCTCCGTTGTTAACCACCCATGCCGGTCACTTTTTGTTAGGCTTTTGTTTGGATAATTAGTTGTTGTTATACCCTGAGGTGAGCACCTACTCCCCGTGTGTAAGGAGCAACAAAGGCTGGACAAAGCACTCAGATCAGGGGAATGAATTGAAGTTGAATTGTTACGATTGTTGTCATACCCGAGCGAAGTAGAGAGTAGTACCCACTGTAGGTGACATTGCAGGTAAAGCATTTTCCAGAAGAAAGGAAAGCGCTAAATCAATTACAGACCTTTAAAACTTTCTCGGAGCTTGAAATAAATGATGTACAGAGAGGGATAAAGGATACCCGCCGGTGCTCCGCGACCGATGCCGCGCCTGCGCGACTATTGAAAAGTAGCCCAATTTGGGGAAACCCGCGGCGGCCTTTTTTTAGGCGCGGCAGGCATGTAAAAAGTTGCCCAATTGTGCGGGTAAACCGCGGCGTTGGGGCAACACTGTCAAGGAGTTAGGCACTATGAGTGACAAGATGCTCCTCCACACGGACACAGTTCAGTGGGTTGTGGCTTGTACATACATTGACATTGGACTAGGCCTTGTGTGATCTGGATATCATTTATCATACCCCCAAACCAGGGGGGGATTTCTAATATTACTCCTGTGAAAAACTGTGCTGAACTGTGCCAAGGGAACTGAGATTTTACTAGCTCATAGTGTAGGTGATGTGGAGCTTGCAGGTTTTAATCCAGCCAAGCACATTTTTTTTCAAAACTTGCATGCACTGGCCAGCTCCAAGGAGAGATTAATAATAAAATTCATCTTTGTTTATCTCAATAAAATAGTTAAAATTTCAGAGGTACTATGTAGTCAATCAAAAGATTTGATATGAAAAATCTCCATCCCTCCCTGAACACACACATGTACAAGAAACAAGGTTTGCTGGCTAAAACTCCCATCACAAACCAAGCTGACTAGGAGCAAGTAGGCTGATACTTATGTAATGTTAACAAGAACATTCTGCATCTTTGACTTACCATCATGCACCAACATGGTCATTTTTTCACACAATTGTCAAAATAGTTTTCATATTTAAAGGTGCAATTCATGATTCTAGCACAGTTTTGTTCATAGTTCACTACTAGAATATCACTGAAAAAGCTAAGTACTCCCAAAATTTCAGTTGATACCCCTAAACCACTGAATCTAACAAAATCATCCCACAGCACTGAGTGAGAAAAATACACCAAGTCCCGGATGTAGCGATTACGTCATCAAATGAATACACACGTATGGTCCTGGAATCGTTTGGCGCGGCCAGCACATTTTTGTACGCGGTTCTCCTCAGACTGGGACGGGGCCCCTTAAGGTCCCCTGGTTCGAGACAGACCGGAATTTGCGACTTTTCATCTTTCTCCTCTTCTCATTCCTTCACTCTCTCCCGGGATATAGGCTAGAAACAGAAGTGCATTAGGGTTTATCTTTTGAACAAATGTTGTCACTCATGGCCACTGTGTTGTAATTTCCATTTCCTTGGGTTTTTGGGGGGGGTTTTTTTTGTAAATACAGAATTGTCAAATTTGCTGGAACAATCGTATCTGCAAAGGTCTAATTAGGGGCACAAATACAATACTCAAGTCCAATGGTTCAGGTGACACTTTTAGGACGTTCAGTGATCATGCTATAGATCATGAATTCACCCCTTTAAGGCACTACCAGTGATTTTTCTGTACAATGCAACAAAATCGGGTATGGATTTATTAGCAAAATATGGCACTTATGATTAGACGAGTACTGGTGTTTGTACGGACTTTTAGCAAGGTACCAATTTCGAAACGATGAGGCGCAACTGTACAATTGTGAGCAGACTACACTGTTACAATACCCATGTTACTTGTGATGTGTTCTATGAAGACACGGCTATTAGTAGAGGCGTAATATGATGACACATGTCCTAAACAACCTTGAAAAAATTCTAATAAAAGGACTCTTTGTAATATTCTTGGTAGGCCTATATATGAATAATTACCAAAAATTTGTCCCGCCTTCTGGTTGCTGGCGTTGGTCAGATATTCAAGGTCAAGGGTCCAACGACCTTTATACGGCCTATGATGGGTTATATGCTCATCCAATTGGCCTAGAAGCATAAAGATGGTGTCTATACCATGTTTTGGGGGTCAATAAACAAATAACAACATTCTTGTGAGAAACTTGTTTGAGGCTTACCAAGAAGTCCTCATATCTTTCAACAGAGAAATCACTTTAAATCAACAATTTTCCTCTCCACGTTTTCACGTAACAAAATTACCCAATTCTTCAGTCTGTACAAGTATCAAATCAAAAACTAAAAAACATTTACCATAATCTCATAATGAAAACAGCCAAATACTATTGTAAAAATTGTCCGGCCTTGCGCGATTTTGGTCCAAATATTCAGATCACAGGGTCACTGACCTTTATAAGGCATGTGATGGGTCATAACTGCTCAGCCAATTGGCCTAGAAGCAAAAAGGTGTTGTCCATACCCATGTTTTGGGGGTCATAAAAACAACATTTTAAGGCTACAATGCAGCCATCATTTGCTTTTCAGTAAACATAGAAATGCACTTTTAAAAAGCACTTGTTACAAAAAGGTAAAAATTAGCCATTCGTCATTCTATACAAATATACCAACAATAATTTGACCTTAATATCAATAATAATGAAACAGCTACATATTATTGTCAAAATTGGTGTAATACTGTTCTGGCAGATCCTTGAA
Organism: Ophioderma brevispina; assembly: GCA_023653785.1. Taxonomy (NCBI): domain Eukaryota; kingdom Metazoa; phylum Echinodermata; class Ophiuroidea; order Amphilepidida; family Ophiodermatidae; genus Ophioderma; species Ophioderma brevispina. The sequence continues at coordinate 28,943 of JAMKCH010001155.1, forward strand.
ACTGATGAGTACTGTGTGAATTTAATAGTTTGTACTAGTGACAGACCTTTTTGCATAAATATTTCATTGGGGTACTATTAAAAACCCCATTACATGCTAAATGAGCCAACTCCGAAATAGTCGAGGACAAAGACACGCCCAATATCCGGACCACATCAAGCGGCGCGTGATTTTCGCCCTTCGCCAAAATGTTGTCTTAAAAAAAAAAACCAAAAAAAACAAACAGAAAAAACCTTCCAACGACCTTCTTGCAGGTGGAGAATAACAAATTGCGGAGTGCCATAAAGGTAAATATCATACTTAAGTGTATCGCCCTCTCACTCCTGAGAGGGAAAATTCTGTACGAGTGCTAGCTTAAGCTTCCTCCACAGCCTATACTGCACTAGAATTCCACTTGCATGGCTTAATCGGGGGCGGAAGAAGGTCGCAGAGGTAGGCCAACGCAAACCCCTGACAAAGCCCTACCCATAGTCGCCTAATGCAGTTGGAGTGGGTCAATTAAGATGCTAGGTCGATCAGCAAAGAGGGTTTGGACGGCGACACCCCTCTATGCTTGACTAACACATGCATAAAATAGACTTGTTGGAAGGGGAAAGTAGAACTCCAACCGACATGTCCAAAATGTCTGGCATGAAGGCCTCTTTATAGAAGGCCCAGGAGGAAGCGTGAGCTCGAACATCATATCCCCTAACCAAGAAGCCAGTCAACCAATCATGGTTAGTTTGGTGGGCATTTTCAGGATGACTGAGGAAACTCCAGGGGGCTCAATATGTCTCTTGCTGCAGGCTTCTCTGAGCTATTTGCAATCCCGGTCTGCAATTATGGTGACACGTGGACAGAAACGCTCGGTTCGGGGGGGTGTTAAATTGGTAAAGAAAGAGTCTTGAATTCTGGGCCAAAAAGCCTGCATGAGGAAGAATAGAGACCTCCATGCGCTCAAAGCGGTGATGATGGTCCTCGCGTAGACAAGCCATGTTATAATCCGAAACCCCACCTATGGCCACAGCACCACTAGGATTGTCCTAAAGACGTAAGCTCGGTTGGGTTTTTTTAAACTGTTCCGACCACTAGAATTGATGCAAAGACCAATGGCCAAAATCTCACTCGGAAACAAAGGCTACAGAACAGGGGACGATCCGTAAACATACCCTCACAAGATTCGGACAAGAGGGGATGAAAAAGAAACCTGCATGCCATCACCGAGCCCTTACGGGTCTGGCCTGTGGCTGTTCGGTAAATAAGAAACCTCGGACAGTCAGGACCCTAAGTTAATCCCACTCCTAAAAGTCGACTTCCTTGAGGAAATTGCAACCTGTTCTACGGTCTCAGAAATTGAATGGATCGAACTCTCTATCAGCACACCTGCATGTTAGATCCTATAAGATTAGTGAAGTGCCCTGAACAGGAGCATAGGCAGCCGTTCAGAAAGTCCCACATCAGTGTACCAGTTCTGCAGAAATGCATAAGACGTCGGAGCAGGGGGGGGTTGAATCTGGGACGAAGAGTCGGCGGAGGACCGGTTACCGCTCCCCTCCGTTTTAGAAGAGGATCTGTCCCTTACAAGACAGATCTAACGGCCTGGGAAACACGCGCCGTGGCCATAATGGGCTACCAGCATGAACAGGCAGTCTCGAGACAGGCCACTCGAGGACTTTTGGGATCATGGCAACATGACGAAGCTATGATCAGAAGTCATCAATCATGACCGGTCCGACTCTCATGGCGTCCCGTTTGACAGCCCGGGGATCCAGGTTCCACGAGTATCCCCCTAATATGCCACAATCTGATTCATTACTGAGGCGAACAGATCACGTGTGGACCAGTCCACAATCTAGAAGATGTGCGGCAAACTGCAAAGTAGAGTTGCCACTATCACCGACGGCCCTTGACATGGCTGTGTCTGGATTAGGGGGCCCTCTCGGAAGAGACTGTCCGCAAAACCATTGTTCCACTCACGAAAAAAACGGTTGGCGATCAGCCAATGTCCAATGTCGGAACCACCCGAATAGACCCGATGAATCTCCCTGCATAGGCTGGTACTGATTACAACCCCTTTCCTTGTTTATAGGTCACCACCTTCATATGGTACAGCGGACAACAGTTACATTCCCCCTGACCACGGGGCAGCAGCTGCCGAAATGACAGAAAGACGGCGAACAAATCGAGGACGTTTATGTGGTGGTGAGCCACGGAGGATGGTCAGAGGCCGGCCCCGAGAGAAGGTGAGCCCCCCAACTAAACGCATCCGTCGTCAGAGTGTTTAAACGCACTCATTGTCAGGGTGTTTGATAGGTACAGGTAGGCTGAATGGAAAACTCATTGCCTCATATTGAGTGGGCAAAGTCCACCATTGAAGGTCTGAGGTTGGAAACTCGTCGTCCTGGGGCGGAAGGTGGGGTTGTTTAACCACTGCCAGACAAGTTTTCATACCGGCCAGATAAAAACACATTTGAACCTATGGCTGCATCCAAATATGGGACCATCATTTGCTTTCATTTAGGAGCAAAAGAATCTGTCACGCCACCTACCTTGGTAGTGGAAGACAGACTAGTTTGGAGTTAGTTAAGGGCGGATGGTTGCCACCTTATAATATTTCTTTCACTTCTATCAAAATATATATGCTTTATGCACTAATTACCCCTGCGTTGTACAAAACTGATTTTCCTTTCATATCACCCAAAAACTCACACATTCCGGTAATTTTTAACTCAAAATAGAAATTGGCTTATATTTAGCAACAATCGGAAAATCAAGTTCCATGCGTGATTATTACTTCATTAAAACATTACTATGACGTCAAATGTAGGATATGGGAACGTTTGGATATCATGGAAAGAGGAGGAATTATATCCAATCCACCATGTATTCAAAATCAAAAGGGGTCAGGGCATTTGTAACCAGGAATATCAAGAAGTTCTTAACCAACACCTTTAAAATGGTTCAGGGGGGCGAGTTTAAAGTACCCAATTTCAGCAGATAGTGATACTATTTTGAAAATCAAGGAAGGGTGCACGTGCATTTGATCGTTTTTCGCCTATATGCTAATTGTGTTGTTGACCCCACAAAAAACCTGAGTTTATAGAACCTCATTTGTGCTTTTAGACCAAGGTTGAGGAGTTATGATCCAAGCCTTATAAAGGTCATTGACCTTTGACCTTGAATATCGGCCACGCAGCTTGCCCGAGGGAGACCATTTTTTTCATAATAATGCACAGATAGCCTACAAAGAATATACAAATATCCTTTTATTAGATTTTCAAAGGTTGAATCGCATATGGCCTCTATATATGGCTTTATGTTATTTTTTATCATTTGTGAAGTAGATAGGAGGTGTGCCAACAAATGAGAAATCACTGAGAGCGCTTAAGAATAGTCCATTTTAAAAAAAGTTCATACTGAGATCAATTCTGTAAAAGTATCATTACCAATCCTAATTATAAATACTGGTACTATTATATCAAGCGTTGCGTTAATTTTCTGGGCCAATGCCCAAATGAAGACAGTTTTTGTCATAAGGCAGGCTTTGTTAAATTTATTTGATGAATTGTGGATGAATTGGCAATCATTTTCATCAGACTAAAGTAAGACTGTGCTATAAGCTTATTTTGTTGCAAACGTATAATTTTTTGTAAGTGATAAAAAAATAAGCTAATAAAATAAGCTTCTGTGAGATATACGTTCCATGCAAAGATGACAAGGGTGGGGACAATCAGCTTCTTTTTTGACTGACTCATACCACAGAAAAGAGCCTATTAATATGCAATTTATAAGATCATGTATATTATTTGTCCTAGGGGTTTGGGTTGACAATCCCTTTTGTTCATGCATGCACATAAGGATCAAATTTTGAATAGAGCTTTGTCCCATAAATAAAAAGGGTCAACAAAATCAAAACAAAAGTTAAAATTCAGTAAGAAATAAAAATTCAAGAGCAAGCAAATATGCTATCTTTGCTGAACTTACGTGGTGAGCGTGAATATGATCGTGACCTGGAGCGAGAATAGGCTTCTTGAATAATACGGTGAAGGTGAGCGTCGGTAATAATCACGGCTGTAATAACGTGGAGATGGTGCGACGGATCTATCTCTGCCTCCACCCCTTCCACACCCACCTCCACCTCCACCACCGCCGCCACCACACCGCCGATAGTAGGAGGAGTCTCCTCCTCGTTCTCTCCTAGTAGGACTGAGGAAAAATAGAAAACATGGATCGTCAGGTAATACTATCATATTTTAGCTCCAAAATTTAAAGGTGCTGTATTTTTGGTCAATTTCTCCAACTTCAAACATACTTGTGATATTGATACACGTGAAGGTGCAAGACATGTTTTCAACTTTAGAGGTCAAAAAAAATCTTATCTATTAGGTGCACCGATAAAGAAATAACTTCACTAAATGTACTTATTCTGGCCAGCTTTGAAAAAATTCCTTTCTACAGGATTGAATGAAATCCACATGAATCATCTACACCACCTCCATTATATGCCACAAAATCTACCATGTATAGATGTAATGTATGCTTAACAACGCCGGCAGGGTTCACATTAGTGCGTGCGTTTTTGCATCTATGACGCACTTTTTCAAAGGTTGGACTCACTTTGGTCTGATAATTTAAACTTTGCATCTATGTGGATCAAAAAAAATAGCCACTAAAACTACACAAAATCACAGTGTTTGCTCTGGCACAAACATGTCACAATATTGTATCATTTTCACACTCAACAATTTTCTCTTACTTGAATATTAATACATTTAGCAAATATGTTGAAAATAAATATAGTTTCAAATTTGACTGTCATTACAAATCTTTTTTTTAAGTTTCACTAACCCTCTCTCACACCGTCCCAAAGGGTTTTCAAGATACCCAGGTTCGTTGGATTTTAAGGGTCATGCAAGGGTAATTTACTTTTTCAATCTGGCTCACCTAGGTTTTGGAATTGGATGTTTAGGATTTGTTGGTCAGTAATGTAAACCAAACCTTCTAAAAGTGCTCAACCTGTTAAAACTTGACATTCAGATATTGTTTGAAGTAGACACACTTGTACACCTCACGGGAACAAATTTGCGTCCAATTAGACAAAACTAATTTTTTCAAAACCTAGTGTGAACCCTGAACGCCGGGCATGTGATGTAACCCTAATGATGCTGAGCATAATTGGCATTGCTTTCAGTGTGGTGTCACACCGGGTGACATTTCAGGGTTCTTTTATGTGCTTTCACCGTCAACAATATTTTTCACTAAGTTGCAAGAAAATGTAAAAAGTTGCTATCCAATGCCATGCACAACATACTGCAAACCAAAGAACCGACCCTTGCATTTGAATAAGTCTGACATTTGATGAAACATTGGCAACTGAGCGCAATAATTCTTAAGCATCTAACTGTGATGCCATCTTGTTCAACATGCTGACCTTCCTGGGTGGTCCTCATTTTTCAAAATGTTGGTCCATAATTTAAGCAGATGTCAAGTTGTAACCATTTTGGAGGTTTATATTTTTAAATTTAAAGAGATATCAAAAGTTTTTATATTTGAACAAAAGCTATGATTTTTGGGTTCTATTCCCATAATACACACACTTCAGCTAAATTTGATTTCATAATCAATTACTTTGCAATGTCAGATACAGTCTCATATTTGAGCACCTCACAAGACTTTTGGTGCATATTTGTTGTGTTGAATTCGAGTTACAAAAGGAAACGCAGTTAAAAGCAGTGCATTTACCATTCTAATGGTTCGTTCATACCTCGCTGCAGTGCCGATATATCGATCACTTGCTGCAGCAACTCAACGTAAGCTGCTGCAGCTGCAGTTAAAATAAATTTAACTCGGTTGCAGTACCGCAATGCAGGATACTGGACAGAGACCGTAATTCGAGCACTCCAACTTACCCGCACCTCACGTTAGTGTGTAGTATGAACGAACCTTTACTTCAGCTTTACAAGAATTCTGCAAACATGAAGCCTAAGTCAGCCCAGGCAATTTTGTGTTAATAGTGAGTTTTCAATGTCAAGACATACAGCTTTCAGCATAAAACTTACTATGTGGCTTTTCCCATGTATATACCAGGTGTAGGGGTGTGCGCTCTCTTGGTGATGGAGTAGTCCACTCGAAGACGTCTTCCATCAACTTCTATGCCATTTGTGCGGACTTTGGCCTGCAAAATACAATGCATACATACATTTCTTAAAACATATCTCACCTTTGTATTCGATGATGTATTCCACTTTCTCCAACAACAGGAAAATGAAAATGGAATGCTTACACAAAATTACATTTCAAAATGCAATCAATGATGCAAATGCTTACCTTGGGGTTTCATTTTTTCATAATAATAATTATCACAGGATTTATATTGCACTTTTTACCTGAGGATACAAAGCGCCCGGCCATTATTATTACACTGCCATCAGGAAATCATCAGAATCATGTCGCTTCATTAAGGTTTGCTGCCAGGCCAACTAGCGCACTACTTTTCAGCACTTTTAAGATTCTGATATTCCCCCTAACAGCTCCTTATTCCACTCCTGGATGGAGAAAGACAAGTGAGGTAAAGTGCCTTGCCTAAGGGCACAACACATTGGCTGCAGTGGGACTCGACCCCACAACCTTAAAGGCTGACTCAGAGATTTCCCGATGAGGGTGCCCTCAATTTTCAAACAAATTGTGTTTTTTGCATGTACATAATGCTTGTCCATATACTAATCACTGTGTGAAATAGCTAAGCTCAAATCGAAATCCTTCATATAGAAAATCACATCTTTGTTTAAAAATTCCGGATCCAGAGATTTTGTTATACACAACATCCTATGGCACTGTTATATACACATAAATGTTTACTGCATCAAAACGAAAACTCTGATTCATCCCAAAATTTGGAATTGAGCATTCTAGGTAAGGTGACTATCTTTAGTTCTAGTTGACTATTTTTAATTAATATATTAAAAAAATTATATTCAGAAATCTCTGAGTCAGACTTTAAAGGTGCAACGAGAGATTTCAAATAACAGGTGCCCCTAAAAAATATGAAAATTCTTGATTTTTGCACTGGTGTAAAACTTTCTATCTAAAATATCTCCATCTGAAAGGATTAAGCTGAGAACTGTTTCTTTGGTACCAAAATTGTGAAATTTCTAATTTTGTGTAGGAGCAAATACGAAATTCAGCCTATGATTTCTATTGAAATAATAAGCATATACAAATCACCTTTTGTTTTCATTTTAGGTTATTTCTGTAGCCAAATAAAAGGTATATTATTGCATGTCTAATCTAAATGAAATCACTACATATCACAGAAAATATGGACGACCTGAAATCTCTCGTTGCACCTTTAAGATCATGAGCCGGTCGTCATATCCACTGGACCACACGTGCCCTCAAATTGTCAACCCAATTCACGGCAACGAGCCAGACTCCCCTCCTAACAGTCCCAGCTTCCCCTCCTAACAGTCCCAGCTCCCCTCCCCCAACGAGACTGCTTGTCATTTTAAAAGGATTGTTATTGTAAAGATCATTATTCAACACAAGAGAACCAATGGTGCTGTAGCTACATTATGGTCTTTGGAATGCAGCGTGGTTTTGGTAGTTTTGTCATGGTCCAGACTGTAATTACAGTCTCCCATGTATGTCTAGCATTTAAAAAAAACACCCAACAAAGGTTTCATTTAAACTCTCAATGATATGTCATTCCCCTTTCCTATCCCTCAATCATCATCCATTAAAATGAATTTGGTATAATTTGTCCAAATATTTGAATTTTAAAGAAATAATACTATGAATGCAAACTTGTTTAGTGGAAAATCATCTATACAAGGCTTTGTACCAAAAACGTTGTCTTGTCCAACACTCATAACTATCACAAAAGCAATATATTTTTTTTGGAAAGCTTATAAAATAAGGAGGTCCAATTGGCCACAAACACAAACTCAATATTCAGGGTGTATAAGTAGATTACAGGGTGTTTAAGAAGTAAATTTTCCAATAAATGAGGGGGTTGGCCCTGTGGAAATTTTAATTTCCTTTCAGAAGATTTGATGCACTCTGGGCCCGACAAATTGAAAAAGAACACTAAAAGGAGCTTTCCACAGAAAATATCGAGTTTTGTAATAGGGTGCAGTTATTCCTTAAGTGTGTACCGGGTGCTTAATGACCTTTGTTATCAAACGCTAACATTCAAATTTTATTTACTACTGTTACTTCCGTCTTTCACTATAAACTGATGTACATATATGTACTAACTTGATGCCATATGTGAATGCCGTTGTTTTGTTGAGTTTGGGCCTTTAGATATCAGTTTAAAAAAACTAGTACGAATGCTATATTTTACAACAGTGGCCTATGGGAACAACCATTTTGGAGCTTTTTTAATTGCTGCAATGTCCAAGATTAAATGTACATAAAAAAAAACTCCATGCTACTCAAATCATAATTAACAACTATGTTTTTTCCATAATTTTGTCGGCAACCCTTGATTTTCCCATAGACTTTCTATGGTACCCCCGGAGAAAGCGTGCCACTCCCTCCTTTCCCTCACATCCTCCACTCTAAGCCAAACGCACTAACAACTTTGTCCCATAGCCGTAACAGTAAATCTAAGCTTATTATAAATCCAACTCCCTTCCCAACTGCGCTTGCGGGTCGTATAATGCAATTCCATATTAGGATCACAGTTAGGGAAATTCCGTGACGTAGTAAAATCTCCGAAGTTCGACCGAAGATCACGATTTTCCAAAGTTGGTCGATGTTTCAGCTGTGGTGGTACCATCGGCCGATGGCACTGAACTGTTATTAAGAACCGTGCTACCCTGCCGAATTCAACTCTACAAGGGCATTTCCATTTCTTCGGTCACACATTTAGTACAAGGAAATATATTTTTTGCGCGCCGTGCATGATAATCTCGGTTTTCTCTTCGCAGACCTTTGGGGTATTTGGATTTATCGGAAAGACTGCCAAAGATTTGTGACCGGTACTTTCATGATTCAGCCTGAATTTTCAAATTCATATGCCCAGCTATGTGAAATGCCCATGGCCATGGTCCACGATTGTACAAACCGGTAAGGCTACGGAGAGTTTTGTACTGCTTGAATATCATAACTTACTGGTGAGATTTTTTTTTTTAAAATATTGCATTAATACCACAAAATGGTGAGGCTAAATAAGTATACTGGCCAACACTCCACTGAGTCCTTGACCGGAATCTTTAGACCATCAGCCCAGAGACACTTGGTTAGATGAATTAGGTACCAATATCTTACACTGGGAGTGTATAGGGGGTCACCTGAAATGAACAGAAAGGTAGTCCCTGCCGGGTACCACTGTTTGGGTTGCAGTCCTGGGGGGGTCCCCAAAGGAGCCAAAAAATGGGTTGCGAATGATGAGAGATGTTTACCACTTAAAAATAATTTTTCCCCCACCACCAAGTGTGCGCACTACCACGCCTATATCCGCAGCACAACTCCAAGACACTTTTCCCCCGTTGGAAGGGTCCCTCCAGACCCCCCACAAATGGACCCCCAAATTGGGGGCTATCTTAGATGAGCGATGTACCAGTCGAAATAGTGTCAGAAATTAATCATTTGATTTGTGTAGTACAAAATGTGTTATAAACCGACAGACAATCATCAGTTGGCACAGAACCAACACTTCAAAAATTGGCCAGCCTAAGGCTCTTCTGTCCATATAAGCTAGCCCTAGTATTGGGGGGTACCCCAGTTTAAATTATGTAAATGATATGATCTAGTACACCTCATACATCTAGAATGACCTGACAGAACAAAACTATCTGCTACCTTAAAGCCTACCAGACAGACCCCCTAAATGGACCCTCGGGCCCATCTAGGCTAGGTAATTATTCAAGTACCAGCTAAACAGGTTTAGATATCAATCACAGTCTAAAGAATACAAAATGACCCATATCAGAATAGTCCTACATTGCCTTGTTTCCACAGGACTTCCATAAAAAAGCCCTTTTGACCCCTTGGGCTATCGGTATGCCTATTCAAGATATTACTGA